>JAVJIF010021621.1:0-93407 GCA_038442645.1 Agave tequilana
CCGCCATTGAAGAGGCGAATGATCTATCAACTATGACATTAGAAAACCTAATCGGTAATCTAATGGCATATGAAGATGCAATTAGAAGAAAGGAAGAAGGACGAACGACAACAACCGTTCAAAGAAGAAAGAACTCGCCTTCCATGCATCTTCCGACACGGACAATGATGACGAAGAGGAGATGGCAATGCTCTCAAAGAAAAGTTCAGGACATTCTTAAGCAAGGTAAATTCAAGTGTTTTAATTGTGATAAACAGGACATATGAAGATGGATTGCCCTTTGCTCAAGAAGAAAGATAAGTACAAGAGTAAGAAGTTCAGAAAGAAGAAGAACTACGAAGCATCTTCAGATATAGTTATTCCTCATCTTCTGATGAAGAAGAATCCACTGAACATGTTAACTTATGTTACATGGCCATAGAAGATGAAGAGTATCGTTTTCTGAACTCTCTGATGCATTTAATGAGTTATTTATGAATCTGAAAATGAAAAACTGAAAACAGATTTTTGTTAAAAGAAAATGAGAAACTTTTACAGGAAAATTCTGTTTATGCATTACAATGTTCTTCTATAAATTCTCAACACAGATGAAACTGAAAATGTCATATCATTCTTGAAAACTGAAAATGAGAAGTTTATAAAAAAAACATTTTTCTGAAAATGGAAACTAAGTCTTTGAATGATAGAATTTCTATATTAGATAAAGACATGTTAGTTCTCAAAAAGAAAATATGAAGATCTTATGCAAAATGTGACTAGTTTAATAAAGGAAAAGAAAAATTAAATGATCTATTATCTTTTCAGAATTTGTCACATGATAATCATGGTATTGGTTTTATTGCAAAATTTTCATGTTATAATCATCCATATAGTTATTTTGTAAAAAGTAAGAATAAGAAAAGTAAGTTTATATGGATTCCAAAAACTTAAATGTTTATGATAAAAATACATATATTGCTTCATACATGCATGATATATGTGATTCTTGCAATTATGTATATACTACAGGTGGAAACCAAATTCTAAATGGATTTGGAGTCCTAAAGGTTAGATATGATCTTTTATATTTGGTACCAACTAACGTTTATCTTGCAGGTACCATATAAAAAATTTGATAAAAATCAACTATGTATATATGTACTAATATATTTGTTGCGGGTGGAGAACAAAATATTTCTCTATCTGTTATAACCCATTTCTGCAGGGAGAGGAAAGATAACATATTTTCTACAGGGGGAGGACTTGTGCACACAAAGCGTCATCATCAAAAAGGGGAGAATGTTGGACCTATTTCGATGAAGACGTTCGTGAAGATCAAATTCATTTGGAGCTCTAACACATGACGAATCAAGAGTCCGACATGATCAAGATGTGCCAAGAAGATTTGATAGAGTGTGGGTTGTAAATGTGGAATAGCATGTAAAAGCCTTGACACAAACCACACTTCATTGGTCCATTAGTCGACTTGAAGTCTTTTATAAGTCGACTAACCAATTGACTAGTCGACTTACTCCAAACCCAAGTCGACTAACTCTGTGTCAATATCTGACCCAACTCTCTGTTTGATAATTAGTCGACCGATAGTAAACCAAGTCGACTAATATCATTTTGTAGTCGACTTATAGATTCCCCTAGTCGACTAATTCTTGACCCAGTCGACTATAAAGCATTTTGCAGTCCTTGAGGTAGTTAACCAGAAACTGTTCATCCATGTCCACTGACCTAGTCGACTTATAGTCAAAATAGTCGACTAATAGAAGGAATTTTGCCTAGGTTAGTCGACTAACTCTATGGGCAAGTCGACTAATAGGCTGTTCTGACTGTTGGACAGTTTCTGACTGTTGGTCTTTTGTGCAACTGTTTTCAACGTTCCTTTGATTCAAATTGCACCTAATAACTCCCTAACTAACCCTAGTCTTCAGCTATAATATAGGGAAGTTATACCAAAGGCCAATTACTAAGATTTCCATCAGTTTTCCAAAAGTTAAAATCTGAAAACCTGAAAACTGATTTCTAACTTCAGTTCTTCACCAAAAGACAATTCCTATTGTGAAGTTCTCTGAAGTTCTTGATTCCTATACTGTACCTTGTCCACATACACATTCAGTATCAAGGCTATAGGAAAAGTATTGTAATTCTCAAAGTGTTCATTGTACACAGGAGGCTTCTTGGTTGAAGAAGTAAGTTGTACAAGGTGACCATTGTACACGGGAGGCTTCTTTGTTGTAGAGGCAGTTGTACAAAGGTAAAAGGTGTTCTCTTGGTGGAAGAGAAGGTGTACACATTTGGCGAAGGGGATTCGACAAGTGGTGTACATGGTGTATTGATTTTGGGTAGCAAAATCAAGGTTAAAGGAAAATCTCAAGCGGGTGGCTTGGGGACTGGATGTAGGTCACAAGGACCGTACCAGGATAAATCTCTTTGTTTGCGTTTGTCAATTTCTGAGATTTGTTTCCTTTACATGCAAGTTATTTATTTTGTTTATTTACTTAACGCTAATCCTTCTAGTTTTAGATTTGTGTTGACTTGAGTTATTTCAGATCTATAGTTGCCTACAAGAGATAATTCCGCAATTAGTCCTTATCTCAACGATCCTACAGAAGAGACACTGTCTCTTAACTTCTTTCTGATGTTCTTGCCATTGCTAAATCATGAAGAGACACTATCTTTTAATTTCTTTCTGAAATTTTCAAAACATCCTCTGATGTTGGACAGTCGATTTAAGATTCATGAGTCCATGTTTGATTTGTAAACGTGACTCTCGTGTTGATGGGCAGAATGCATATTTGGCGATCTCTTAGTTCTGATCTTGTTAATGTGATTTTCGTGTCCTAGCGAGTTTCACTTTTTGAGATCTTAGACGCGAGCGTAGTGAGCTTTGTGTCTTGATATCTAAACGCGGTTCTCATTCATTAGATTCGTGTTTGAGCCTCAAAACTTAGAAAATTTTCTAAGTCTGGAGTTCAGATGCGAGATTCCTGTGAGCCTCGCGTTTCAACCGTTAGACGCGGTCTCATATTGAGCCCCCCGCACTCAATATCTTGATATATTTTTGTCTTCGCGAAATTAACCCCAGAGTTTTCTCTTTTTGCAGGCCTAGGGTATATCAATGGAGCTGACTTCACTGTCTCCTTTAACTTATGGGAGACAGTTACATTCACTGAAGCCAACAAGAAACATCAAGTTCATTTAATCGGCAACCACTCAGGAAGTCAGAGCTTATCTTCGAAAATGGTATCAAAGAGGGAGAGGGAGGGTCTATATGATGAAGACAAAAACTAGCTTTGTCAGTTCCGGAACTCCATGGAGCATTATTGGTTTGCACCTGGGTAATGTTAGAGATGATGCACCAGTATGGTCTCGTATCCTTCCTTTACCAATCTTGTTCAAGGAAGCGACTGCAATGAGGATAATGCATTTGAAGGTCACGGGAAAGGGGACGTCACCAGTAAGTCTCGGATCCTCCCTTCACCAATCTTGTTCAAAGAAGTGACACCGATAAAGAACCCATGCTCATTGGATAACGTTTGGTAGCTAAATCTTCCACCAAGCGAAAGATTACGGCCTTGTGAGGAAGGAGGCCTTTCACACCAGATTGCATTTCGAACTCGAGAAACACCATTGATCTCTAAAGGAGAGAAAATGGAACTACCATTCTGCATGTAGAACAATCCGATCACGAAGCCAATTCTACCGAAGAAGTTTTCGTCAGAAGAAGAGTTGCAGGTTCAAGCTCTAGCAACGGTCGAAAGGGCACACGAAAAGGATATCCAGCATCTCAGAGAACAAATACAACCTCTTGCTGAGCAAGAGTGACTTTTTATTCCTTTTTTTTTATAACACTCTATCTTATTGAATAAGGGAGTGTCTGTATCACTTTAAATTTTAATATAAATAAAAGTGATAATTTTGCCTTCTTTTTGTCTTAACTTTCTTCTTGCGTTAGAAAATTAGACAAACGAAAGCGATTGCCTTTGATTGCTAGAGGTAACAATTAACATAGAAACTCAAAGTTTTGAAACTCTGTTTAACGAATTTGAACAGGTTACTGTCAAGGTGTGATGTTAACTTGACAGGAGTTGAATTCGTGATTTTGAACGAAGTTTGTGGACTTGCTATCCTATTGATGAGAATAACAAGTGGAGTTAAATCTACTGGAGATTTTTTGAAATTGTTATCATCAGAGGTGTAATGTTACGTGATGGGTTAGGATTTGCAATTGGAGGCAAATTGAATTTTAGAGATGTGATATTAACCTGACAAGGAAATGAATGCTTGAGGTATGATATTAACTTAGCATTTTGGAAATCCCATTTTTATGAGAAAACTGAGAAAATCGTTGACATAGGTTTAATATTAACTTAACAGCGAGGTGAATGCTAGAAGTGTAATATTAACTTAGCAGTTGACATCTCAGCTTCGATAAGAAGGCTCGAGGGAGGATCATTGTCATAATGTAGTATTTAACTTAACAATAAAATGGATGTTAGAGATGTGATATTTAACTTAGCATAGAATGTCTCATTTTTGGTGGGAAAATCGAGAGAATAACTGTCATATGTGTAGTGTTAACTTGACAGGGATTTATATTGCGATATGAGCAATTTTGATAAGAGGTGTAGTATTAACTTAACTGGGAGATTTTGCAATTTGAGCAATTTTGTGGACCTGTAATTCTATTGAAGAGAATTGACAAGTTGAAATTTTGTCCGGTGGGGATATTGAGAGAAATCATTGTTAGAGGTATAATGTTAACTTAATGATGGGGTATGTCAGAGGTATAATATTAACTTGACATATTTGATTTTGTGATTATTTCGCTGGGAAAATAATTACAACTTTTTTGAGGTCTTACCATTCCACGGACAGGAATTGGTAAGGAATTTTAGAAGAGAAAGTGGGATCAGGCCCTCAGGATTTTTAGCAAACCCTCAGCTATCAACGAATTTGGTATGCCTTTATCAACTACCGTTCGAATTGGGCTAGCCATGCTATTTCCTTTAGCATAGTGAGTTGTCAAGGATTTTCTGTTGGACTTAAATACCAACTACTTCTCTATTCTTTAGCCATGGAGGCGTCGGATGTTCGTAGATAAACTAGAGAAGATTGACAAAGCTAAAACTAAAGTTTCATACTTTGTCTCTTTGATGTTAATATCATGCATCGTGATGTCAACAATGTTCGGTCGGCTCAAGTCGGTCGACCGTGATATGACCTGTTGAAGGAAGAAGCTCTTTTTTGGCGCTCTTTCAAACATTTTGGATCTTAAAGCTTTAATCATAAGTGTAGTGTTAACCTGATCATGAGAAAAGTGACAAAGCTAAAATCAAAGTTTCACACTTTTCCTCTTCGATGTTAATATCATGCATCGTGATATCAACAATGTTCAATCAGCTCAGCATCGGTCGACCATGATGTGATCCGTCAAAGAAAGAAGCTCTTCTTTGGCGCTCTTCCAAATATTTTGGATCTTGAAGTTTTGATCAAAGGTGTAGTGTTAACTTGATCATGGAAGAGTCCTATTAAGGATAGTACTTCTTCAAAAACCTGTGGTTGATAGGCATCATGAGCATATCGTCATCTGGAGTTATGAGGCGGTATACCCTATTTAAGTAGACCAACTCCACCACAAATGGTCCTTCCCATTCGGGTTGACACTTTTCTTTTATCTTATGTGTCATAACCATGGGTCTTCTGACAGCTAAGATAAGATTGCCTTTCTTGAAAATTTATTCTCTGACTTTCTTATTGAAGGCTCTGAAAATTTGAGATTGATAGAGCTCGCTCGATTTTCTAGTGGGCTTGTAGATGTTTATCCTCTAAAGCTTCTAACTCTTGGAGGCATAATCAATACTTTTCCTCGTCTGCCATCTTGGTTGTCAACGCAACTCAGACAGATGGGATCTGGATCTCCAGTGGGATTAATGTCACATCCGTACACAAGAAAAATGGCGTGACTTTCGTCGGGGTTCTCACCATTGTGGGATAAGCCCATAAGTATTCGCCTAATTTGTCGTGCCAGTCGCATTGACTTTTTGAGACAAAACTTCTTGAGAAGCATTCCAATAGTCTTGTTAAAAGCTTCTGCGAGGCCATTAGCTGCTGATAGTATGTCGTTGATGATACACTTTGGATTCTGAATTTATTACAGAACCTCTAAAATGCTTGGCTGACAAATTAGGGTCCATTGTCGTGGATGATTCATCTGGGTATACTGAAGTGGTAGAGCACGTGATCTTGATATACTTGATCATGCTTGGTGACTTTACTTCCTTCAGGGGAACAGCTTTCGCCCATTTAGAGAAGTAATCCTTTATGGCCAAGATGAAGCGATGTCTTCTAGATGTTGGAGGACTAATGGTCCAATCACATCTATTCCCCACATCTTGAATGGCCGTGAAGAGGATGTGGGATGAAGATTTCCCCGTGCTTGATGGCAGTAATAACCATGGATCTGGCAGGATGGCATCGATTAGCATAGGCGATGGCATCAGGGACCATCTTCAGTCAGTAATAGCCAAGTCTTCTAAGCTGATCTCCGAGCTTAGGTCCAGATTGGTGAGCTTCGCACATACCGTCATGAGCCTCTTTAAGTACCTCATGTGCCTCTTTGTGTGAAAGGCATCGAAGTAAGATTCTATCATACGATCGGCGATAGAATGTTTGCATGATTGCATTATAATAGAATCGAGGGGCTTTCCTTCTGGTGGCAGCTGCCTCTTTGGGGGTCGTCAGGTAATATGCCATATAAGATAAAGTAGATGTAAGGGAATCGCCAATCCCTAGGTTCAAGACTTGTGAAGTCTCAAGAATCTCTTTGACTTGAAGTTCTCTTCTTGGAGTTCAACTATCTTCAAGGGCTAATTTGTACTAGTACAAGTCGCGACTGTAGACAAGTACTCTCTCTGTGGCTCCAGCAGGAAGGGCCAATGAAGCGGCGAAAGACGCCAGTATATCTGCATGTGCATTTTGCTGACGCAGTACATGGTCAATGTAGAAGTTTTCAAACTTCTCTGCCATGATAATGGTCACGTTGTGATAGGGCACCAAGTCTTCATGTCGGACTTCTACTCCCCGCAAACTTGGTTGACGATGAGCTTTGAATCACCGTATGCTTCAAAATTTTTGACTTCAATCTCTTCAACAAGTTGCATCCCGATCAAGAGAGCATTGTATTTTGTGACATTGTTGGAACACGACTCAGTTAATGAGAAGGCGCGAGGGATCATATAGTTATATGGGGAGATAAGTACTACCCCCCACCCTGCGATGATATTCTGATTGAGTTTAGCACACAGAAAATAAAGAATTTTAGAACTTAAAAATAAAGAGTGCAAGGTGCTCAATACTACCGCGATAGCGAGTGGCTATGCGGGTCGTGATCCACATGGAGGGACTAGCGATGAAAGCTTTTTAGTATGTTGTCTTTGTTCACTTGAAATGGTTAAAGTTCTTGAAAAGAAAATGAAAAAAGAGAGTTATAGTTAAGTTAAAAAGAAGGTTGTAGATTGAGAAGATGGAGTAAAACAGAAAATGATTTTGTACAAAGAAAGTGAAAAAGAATGAATAGAGTTGAGAGATAGTGATGTTGGTGATCTAAACTAAAAATTAAAATAAAAAGTTAAACCCTAAAAAAACTTAATTACCTCTTTGACACTTGCTTACCGTTGACTCGTATCGACGATGTACCTTTGTTTGAAGATGAGCAAAGTATGACAAATAGGATCTTTTTCATTCTCGATTTACACTAAGAAATGAAGGGGCAAGCTATACTAGCATAGGAATGGCTATTCATCACCATAAGCCATTAATGGTACTTGCAAGGGCAAGGCAACTTCGAGGATATTGGAGTTATTTAGATTCACAAACATAGAAGAGAGAAGCAAACAAAACAAGAGTAAAAAAGAAAAAACTTCAATTTGATTCAAATAATAATAAAAGAAAAGACTTACTACACTGGTGTCACCCTCAGTACAAGTTTTGCTCTCATTCCTCCATGAAACTCTCCTCTCCTCTCAGTTACATAAATAAAACAAAAATTACATAAAGAAAATAAAAAATCTAAGTTACAAACTACAGAATAGATCAACTTCTACTCTCTGCTTGATCGTCCTTCTGCCCCTGATGTGTGGGTATTTATAGGATATATGGATAAGGAAACAAGTCAAAAGATAAGGGGAGCTGGCTATTTCTAAATTTGAATCCTTCCCTTATCTCCAAACTTGATTTGATGTGAAAATTTAATTTTGATCTGCAGCTTATTAGCGTGTTGATTGCTAAATATAACTTAACAAATGATAGAATTAGAAATAGTAATCAACGTACGAGTTATAGCGCTTTAAAGTCTTCTTTCTGGATTATCTTGAATCATTAGATTTGAGTTTCAGTAGAGAAAGTTATGATTCAAATACTAAAATGTATCTAGTCTGAATCCGAGTCTAAATTGCTTCATCTCATCCATTTATCCCTTGGATTTTGAATTTTAGTTTTAATTTTGATGATCTATCTCTTTATCCTCAGTGAAACCGATAGGGTCTTCTTCTAATCCATTTTCTCTTTGAATTTCAATGATATTATCTCATCTGATATACTCAGTCTTCAGATAAGATGGCATTTAGAACCTTTAGATTTGAATTGATCCCCTTTCTTTTAACTTTTAGATTTAATTAGATAAATCTGTCTGTCTATCTCTCTTTTTTCTTCCTTAATTACCTACACACCATTAAACATGAAAATATATTAATAGCAGAGTTTTATTTAAATAAAAATGCAGAAATATGACACATATGATATGAAAAACATGCAACACACGTGTGTGATCAATTTCGCTCGGAACTCGTCCTTGATGCTCCGTCAAAGAATAGTTGCCACACTTGTTCTTCTGAGGAGGCGTTGATGAAATTAACTTTTGCAATCTCGTCTGGGAGATCGTTATAAAGTTTGAAGTTCATGGAACTAGATGATCGTCCACGAAATATGCCAAAGCTTGCCCTTTGACTGCCTTTTGTGGCATGAATTGCATCTCATATTGTGTGAGCAATATGGCCCATTTTGTTAGTTTACAGTTCAGCGAAGATGGTCTTGTCATGAGTAATCGCAAAGAATTAACTCTGAAGATGACTTGAATGCGTTGCCCCATAAGGTAGTGTCGATCTTCTGGACAGCGAAGACTAACGCTAAGCATTCCTTTTCGATTGGGGCTGAGACGGTTTTCCTATTGGCCCAAAGGTTACACTCTCCATTCATATACGTTTTGATGATAACAAACCAAATAACGCTATTTGGTACTAATAAGTTGATCTAGAATGAAATTTCAGGTTTGTACAAGTCTTGATAGCTTAAGCATGTTGCAAGGTTATTAGCGCTAAAAGCATGTTGATAGGTTGATGGTGCAAGAGGACTCTTTCATAGGAGAGGAGGCTTTAGCTCAGTAACGCGATTCAGAGACATCTTCCTATATAGTTTTTATATTTTTAGTTTGTTAAAGGATAGTATATAGTGTTGAAGCTCAAATTCCCCACACACACAAAATTGCACATGTTTTTCAAAAGATTATTTTTTTCTCTTGTGTAAAATATTTTAATAGACCTATTTCAGTATTTGCAAACTCAATTTATTATATTTTACAAAGTATTGACAAAAATCATTTTTGAAAATATACATATCTTCAAAAACAATTCCTCAAAATATCTGTTTCTGACCTGTTGCGGTCGACCGGGCAGTCGACCGACTCTATACAGGTCAGAACGGTCGACCGCAAGGTCGACCGCAGTTCTGACCGTTGGGTGCGTGCATGTGTGCATGTTATCCGTTCGACCGGGCGGTCGACCATACCCCATGTCGGGCGACCGGGCGGTCGACCGACTGACTGCACCCAACTCTCTGTTTAGGACGGTCGACCTGGCGGTCGACCAGAGCCTGCTAACGGTCAAAGACTTTTGAAAACCGGTCGACCAGCCGGTTGACCGTGAGTATTTTCTCAGCCGAACGGCTAGTTTTTTAAACATGTTTTAAAACGTGTTTTTATTCTCCAAAAACGTGATTTTAGGCTGGTTTTTGGGTCTTATCCTTCCTGATTAGTCAAATTAACATTTACCCTTTAATCCCTACCTCTTTAAATTACTTTCTAGTTATTTTCTAGTTATTGATTTGGTAATAAATAAAATTTAGTAAGTAATAATAAAAATTAATGGTTTGGGCTGTGTATCAATGGTCAATCCCGGTAGAAAGTTCCATAGGAACAATTATTTATTTATTAAAAAAAGAGAAAGCGTGGGAAAATGACAAGAAGATATTGGAACATCCATTTGGAAGAGATGATGGAAGCAGGAGTTCATTTCCTATAAATAGGGGTGGATGGGGTTGAGGATAATTACAACAACATTTGCAAAGAAATTAAAAGTTTGATTATTCTTGAAAGAAGTTTTTATTCTCAATTTTTGTGCTCTAATCTCTGATTTTTCTCTGAAATTTTTGAATCAAAACTCTCTTCTACTTTGTTTTATTTTCACTTACAAACCTCGAGCTTCAATCCTATACATTATTTTCTAGGGTTTTGTAAAGAAAAGTTTTTCAAAAGAGAGTTTGTGGTCTTTTGATCACCAAGTGATTATTGTATTTGGCTCCACTACCTCTTGATTAGAGGAGTGTGATTGAGGAGTTGGGTACTCCCTAGTGGTTGTAATCCGTTGTGGAATTTTTAGTGGATCGAAAATCTTTCTGGGTGAAGGCGGGGACGTAGAGCTGGGTAATCGAACCTCGAAAACAAATCTCTGTGTTTGCGATTGGTTTACTTGTGTTATTTACTTGCTTTTCATTCATTCCTATATTGTCAATCTATACTCTCACAACAAGATTGCGTTGCTCACTTCAAAATCTTATTTAGAGGAATCACGAGGAAGGAGTTCAGAGCCCTTCACGGGGTATTCAGCTTCTAATCTTGCTTTGAGTGATAGTTGCATCATCTCATTTTTAAATTTGTGCATGATTAGCATAATCATCTATTCACCCCCCCTCTGGGTGATTTCAATTGGTATCAGAGTTAGGACTCTAGTTTTTAGCTTCACATCCTTAGAGAGATCCTATAAATTGCTAATCACTATTTCATATCTTCATTCATACACTAGTAAAGATGGCCAACAACATTAGGCCCCTCCCAAATTTGATGGACTCAACTTTCCCATATGGAAAGTTAGGATGAACATTTTTCTACAGTCTCTAGGTAGCCTAGTTGCTAAATCTTTGACCAAGCCTTTTAGTGAACCCAAAGTAAGGAGGACACTTGGTCCGATCTTATCTCCAAGGAATTTGAGGCTAATTCGAAGGCTCAAAATGCCCTACTTTTAGCATTGAATGAGGATGACTTAACACGGTTTATCCATTGCAAGTTCGCCTATGAGATTTGGCAGCACTTATTGGTCACTCTGAGGGAACATCACAAGTCAAGAGAGCTAAAATTGATCTATTGCGTTCCCAATATGAAAGTTTTAAAATGCAAGAAAATGAATCTATTAATGATATGATCACTAAGTTTACTAAAATCACGAATGCTCTTTCTTCTCTAGGTGATGAAATCAACAACGGCCAAAAGGTGCGTAAAGTGATTCGTGCTCTCCCTTCATCATGGGAAATCAAAGCTACCACCTTGAAGGAATTGAATGACAAAGACGAGATGGAGCTCATAAGTCTTATTGGAAATCTTAAGACTCATGAGATGAAGAAAAAGGCTAGAGAAGAAGCGGCGCCTCAAAAGAAAAAGTTTTAGCTTTCAAGTCTACCTCCACCAACTACGATGATGAAGAAGATGATGAAAAACTATCTCTTCTTGTGAGAAATGTAAAAAGAATGTACCACAAGAACAAGCTCAACCATAGAAGGTGATGGGAAGGGAAGGAGGAGAAAAAGATCATATGCTACAATGATTGCTAAAAGAAAGAACAACCAATGAGTTAAGAATATACCGTGTAGCTTGTGGCTAACGGGTCGTGTCCACAAGGAGGGATGCGATGGAAGCTTTTCGGTGAATCGTTTAGAAACAAGGAGTTGTGTTCGTTTTTTAGGAAAAAGAGAATGGAGAGAAAGAGATGAAGGAAAGAAAAATTGCAACTTTCAGAAAAGGTTTTGGAAAAGGTGATTTAGAAAACTTGAAAATTTTTTTGTTGTTTGTAATAATAAAGAAAGTCTAGGCTCACTATCTCACTACTCAATTGTTCATTCTTCTCTTAAAAAGTTAAGTCCCTCAAATGATCAATTGCAAAACTTAGAGTTGTCTTTTAGAAAGCTTTAAGTAAAACACATAAGATGTTAGAAGAGTTGAGTCTTTTTCTTCAAGAAATCGTAGAATCGAATGTTAAAACATCAAGCGCGAAGAAGCAAGAATGAATTAAAAATGATTCGAGAGATGTTCATGAAAGAGTTGTGAATTCAACTATCTAAGCCCATCCTCATGTGCCTTCAAGAACACTTTCAAAAAGAAAGGCTTTTAAGTGAGGCATTCATATGAGTCATCGGGTCTTTTTTTTTTCTTTTAAAAGCAGGGGAGAAGAAAAGCAAAAGAGAGTTCGATAGCAAGCCCAGAAAAAATGTTTAGTTATCCATGGAAAACGAAGAAGAAAATAAAGACATAAAACAACCCATACCGTACTGCAAGTGGAAGAGAAATTGGCTCGACTTTTGTATTGCTGTCACTTCAACTTCAAGTACAAGCTCTCAGTCCTCTCTCTCACAAGCTTTGAACTGGACTACAAATTAAAAATAAAAATTACAACTTTCGTTCTAGCTAAACAAGAGTCTAAATCCTAAGAAAATAAGTACAAAATTTACTCCTAGTCTTCGCTGCTTTTCTCTTTGCTGAAACCAGTATTTATAGGCAAAAACCTAAAGGAGAAGATCCCAGGAAGATTGGGGGAATCTCTTGGTCTGATGTATTTCCCGTATCTTCTTCTGATTTCTTATTTTTGTTTCAAAAGTTGACAAAACAGCCTTTGATTGTGCTTGATTCAGGGAGGATTCTTCTTAACTTTCCTTATATGCGAGATTTTGCCCTGATTTCTTCATCTTGATGGAGGATTCTTTTCAACATTCCTTATATGCCAAGATTTTGCCCTGATTTCTTCATCTTGATGGAGGATTCTTCTCAACCTTCCTTATATGCCAAGATTTTGCCCTGATTTCTTCATTTCAAATTTATTCTGAATTAATCAGAATTTGGTGGGCTTTTGGGCTTGTTTCTCTTTTCTTTCTTTTAGCACTTGGGCCTACATTTAACAAAGAAAAAGAAGACTTATTAATAGGATTTATTAGATAAAAAGTATGGTAAGGTGACAATGTAAATGCAATATATGTGACTAATCACACCCCCACACTTCTCTTTTGCTCGCCCTCGAGCAAAACAACTAAACTATGCTAAGGATTATTAGACCACTTTCGCAGGTCACTCGATTGCACTGAGCATGTGCAACAAGCCGTTAAACCTCTAGGTCACCCCTAGAGGACGAGTTTTGTCTCGTGAGGGTTTTCAGCGGATTACACCCACAAAATCCAAAAAGAAAGAGAAAAAGGTTAGTATTTTCGAAAAGAATTTTTTTTATTTATATATATATTTTTTTTAAGGAGAAAATATTTGAAGTATATTTGTGAGAGTTTAAGTAATCTATAAGTTATAGGAATATCAAATTTTCATTCCTAAACTTAGTCTCCATGCAAAAACATGTCATCAATTAAAGTAAGGAATCAAATTGTACTTCTCATCTAGTCTATTAATTTACCCTGAATCGTATACACCATCGTGACTGTGAAGTTTACTAAGGGTTTTTCAACATTAACTCCTATGCCTCATATTTATTTATTTTTGGTGAACTTTTATTCCTCAATTTCATTAGGCTTTCTAATCTGCCCATGTAACGAGCTTTCAGTCGGTGACACCCAAACCGGACGGTTTTAGGGCACCAGGTGAGAAAACACCCCTAAGGACTTAAACACCCGAGCAGATAAGGCCACGAAACCAAGGTTTTTATTTATACGATGTAACCCTTTTAGGCGTAAATACTTATGCTTCATGAGGCATAAATACCTAGCTTAATCAGAGGATACACACATTTTTTTCTTTCTTTTTTTTTTTTTTTTTTATACGAGGTACCCCTTTTAGGTGTGAACACTTATGCTTCACGAGGCATAAATACCCAGCTTAATCAGAGGATACTTTTTTTTTTTTTTTTTTTAAAAGGCATAAGAGTCTCTGTTTTCGAACCCCAAGTGTGTAAGTGTATTTTGCGTGCATATGTCATCAAGGTAAATATCAAGACTAAATTACTTTCCCAAATTTTCTTCCTGACCCTAAAAATCAAACAAGTTATCTTATTTTGACCAAGTATAAGAAATTCTAATTATGATTCTCCTATTCCTTAAAATTGACTTAAATTCTTACAAAAAATATATCAAAATATTGTCTACCTTTTTCAAAAAGTTTTTTTTTTTTATATATATATATCCATTTCTTTTTCTTTTTCTTTTATCAGCCATGTTAGAACCCTCCCCCACACTTATCTCATGCATTGTCCCCAATGTATGAAAGAAATGTATAAGTGCATGAAATGAAGTGTAAAAGAGGTGCATATATTATACAGAAATATGTACAACATAAAGTTTCACCCATACCTAGAGCTTTTTCGGTCTGATCCCTCTAGCTCTCTTCCCATCATTCCAATGGGTCCTCTTTATAGGGCACAGTGGGGAGGCCAAGTGTTTTGTCATTTTAGCTTCCTGCCTCCCTAATCTCACCTTTTTTAGGTGTTTCTCCCTCATATTGCTACAATCTTTATTAAAAAATTTACCACCACCCCCTTCTCAGTTGGAACTTCCTCATTATGAATGCCTAGGAATTCTAACTCAGTTCCATAGATCTCCTCAAAGCTTAAATCAACACTTTCACCTGGAAATGTATAATTAACCAAATGATCTCTAGTTGGTTCATCCAAACACATGAGTTCTTCTTCGAAAAGGTTTTCAAAGAGTATGTCAATCGGAGGTTCTTGAATGATATTATCATGCGATACATTATTGATTGGCTCATCGAAAGTGAAGATATTCAAATCAAATTTCCCCTTTTCAAAGGGTACTTTAACATTAGGACCTCCGACATATGCCTTCTCATCAAGATAATCGCCTTCATTTAATAATTCACTAAGAAACAGCGACTCATCTTCTATATCTTCACCTTCTTCATCACAATTATTTTCAACAAAATTTACCTCAAATGATTGATCCCTTATCTTACGAGGTTGTTTTTCAAGGTTGAAGACATTGACTTCTCTAGTCATGTCTCCGAAAGTTAACCTCATGGACCCATTCCTACAATTAATGATGGCATTGGCAGTAGCAAGGAATGGTCGCCCTAGGATAACAGGAGTTTGAGCCCTATGATTGGAGTTGGACACAGGTTGTGTCTCTAGAACTATGAAATCGACAGGGTAAATAAACTCCCCTACCCGGATAAGGACATCATTAATCTCCCCTTTTGGAATTTTCACTGAACGGTCAGCCAGTTGGATAGTGACTCGAGTTGGACTAAGATTGCCCAACCCGAGTTGTTGATAAACTGAGAATGGAAGCAAGTTGATACTTGCCCCCAAGTCAAGAAGTGCACGACTAATCTCGGCTTGTCCTATTGTGCAGGCAATGGTTGGACTACCTGGATCCTTGTACTTGATAGGGATCGGACCCGATAGTAGCTCACTAATGTTAGTGGCTAAGAAGACCTTTTTAGGTACATTAGTCTTTCTCTTCTTGGTGCACATGTCCTTAAGAAACTTAGCATAAGATGGAACTTGTTGGATGGCATCAAGAAGTGGCACATTTATCTTCACTTGATTAAAAATCTCAATTATCTTATCCATGTGCGGATTTTGCTTATTGTTTTTCAGCCTATTAGGAAATGGTACTATAGGCTGATGCACCTGGCTGGCTGACTTGTCTTTTTCAAGCTCGTCAGATTTGGAAGAGCTAGGATTGGATGAGGTGGAAGCTTGATTATGGTTGTGATGAATTGGATTGGGTGGTGTTGACACTTGATTATCAACTCTCTTTCCTGACCTCAATGTATGGATAGCATGGCATTGATTGAATGAAGGATCCTCAGCCAAATGGGCTTGTTGGGAATTCCTCGGATTAGTGACTGGCTGACTAGGCAAGGTACCCTTTTGTCTCTCATTCTGTGGGTTGGCTAGTTGACTCATTTGACCCTCTAACCTCTGAATTGTTTGCATGAGAGTGTCTTGATTTTTCATATATCTCTCCATGTTCCTTTCAAAGTCAGTCATTCTCCTTTCTAATTGAGGATTATGGAAGGAGGATTGTGGAGCTTGATTAGGAAAGTTCTGTTGATAATTCGGAAAATTGTTGGGAGAATTGTGAGGGTGATTGGAAAAGTTGGGTTGATGATTGGAAGAATTGGAATGATAGAAGTGGTTTGACCAGGGGTGGTCATTATTTTGTTGGCTCCATGAGAAATTGGGGTGATTTTTCCAGCCAGGATTGTACGTTGGAGCGTAAGGATCATTGTTCGGCCTTGAAAAGGCCGCATTCATCGGTTCAGGAAAATGTTGGTGAGCTTGAAATACAGGACACTCCTCAAACACATGATTCATGGCCTGACAGTAAGTACAACCCGGAGTTGGAACTTGGTTCGGGCTGACTTGATTGACTGGACTTGGTTCTTTCGTTTCTAGAGCTTCCAGTCTTCTAGCCAGGTTAGCTAACTTAGCCTCATTGGCGATGGATGATTCGATAGAATGGAGACCTCCTTTTGAAGAGATGGAGTTAGGATTCCTAGAGGTCTCGCTAGCAGATTCCCATTGGATGGTCTTCTCAGCTAGAGTTTCATACAAATCCCATCCTTCATTTCATCTTTTTGCAAGAAATCTCCTTGGCACATACTTTCTAAGAGGGTTTTGGTGGAATAGTCTAAACCGTCATAGAGAATTTGGCATTGTCGCCATTTCTCTATTCCATGATGTGGACATTGGACAAGGAGGTCTTTAAAGCGTTCAAAGTACCTCCAGAACGGTTCACTGGGTTCTTGCTTGAATTGCATGATCGTCTTCCTAATGCGAGCGGTTTTATGGATTGGATAGAACTTCTTCAAGAAGACCTTGATGAAACCATCCCAAGATGTGATAGAGCTGGCCGCTAAGCTATAGAGCCATTTCTTGGCTAGGTCCTTAAGAGCAAATGGGACAAATCTCAACCTAATAGCATCATCTGTAAGGTGTGAGATTTTCATCATTAAGCATACTTCCTCAAATTCTCTTATGAAGAAATAAGCGTCTTCGGACTCTAAGCCATGGAATTTAGGGAGTGTGTTGATGAACTGTGGCTTAAGCTCAAAGTTGTGTTCACCAACCGATGGAAGTTGGATGCAGGATGGAAGTGATGTTCTAATGGGATAAAACCTATCCTGCAAAGATGTCGGTCGATCCATAACCGAATCTGGTCTAGGTTCAAACTCGGATGGTGATGTGTGTCTAGTCAACCTAGATGAATTAGGGTCTCTCAACCACACTTGCATACACAATCACGATCACAACAAGTTCAAACAGCAGTCAACAATAAAAATCAACCAAGCCTAGACTAAGGTATCCTTGACCTAGACAACTCCTAACTGGTTGATTGTCCACAAGAGGTAGAATGTAGACCTTGACCACAAGCTAATCAGCCAGGTCGGGGCAAGATTGGTGGGAGGTTTTCCGTCAAAAGACGTTCCTTAATTAAATAACCACCACTCTTCGGGCTTTCGGCCCTCAATCCCTTTCCTTGACACTGATTTTACAGGAGTCAATTCTAACACTTTTTCTCTTTAGGATAATCTCCTATTGAGTTCGAGATGTCCCTAAGGCCAACGTCTATCAAATTTTAATTAGGCTTAGGTTGTGCGTGCTTGGAGATGGTTTGTGGGCTAAGGAAGGGTAATGACTTCCCCACCTTATCTTGATTTGGTTTTGCCCTTAGAATTGATTCGTGCAAGTGTGCAAGATATAGGAAAGTAGCATTCAAAAGCAAAATCACCCAAGAATGTTTCCTAAACTATATGTTATGCATACATACCTTGTCTCCAGCTCTCTTCAACAGTAATTGTAAAGTAAACGTAATTAGACAAATGCCTAGAATGCAAGTCTAAACGTTTTTAAGCAATTCACAATCACTCAAATTACTGTTGGATTAAAACAGGGATGGTGATAACAAAACTAGCACAAATATGACATAAAAAACTGAAATTTTTGCAAGCAATATGTCCTGCAAAACAAAGTTTTTAGTAGTCCCAAAAAAATTTCAGATTTGCAAAGCAATTTCTTTAAATTCTGTTTCCTACTTTCGAGAGTAGGGGCACAGAATTTTCAAGTCTTCTCGGCAAGCTTGAATGCTAGATCTTGGTCTTCAATTCCCTGAAACAAACACACAAGAATTGTTAAAACAACTACACCGTTCCCTCCCGGCAACGGCGCCAAAAATTGATTGCTAAAAGAAAGAACAACCAATGAGTTAAGAATATACCGTGTAGCTTGTGGCTAACGGGTCGTGTCCACAAGGAGGGATGCGATGGAAGCTTTTCGGTGAATCGTTTAGAAACAAGGAGTTGTGTTCGTTTTTAGGAAAAAGAGAATGGAGAGAAAGAGATGAAGGAAAGAAAAATTGCAACTTTCAGAAAAGGTTTTGGAAAAGGTGATTTAGAAAACTTGAAAATTTTTTTGTTGTTTGTAATAATAAAGAAAGTCTAGGCTCACTATCTCACTACTCAATTGTTCATTCTTCTCTTAAAAAGTTAAGTCCCTCAAATGATCAATTGCAAAACTTAGAGTTGTCTTTTAGAAAGCTTTAAGTAAAACACATAAGATGTTAGAAGAGTTGAGTCTTTTTCTTCAAGAAATCGTAGAATCGAATGTTAAAACATCAAGCACGAAGAAGCAAGAATGAATTAAAAATGATTCGAGAGATGTTCATGAAAGAGTTGTGAATTCAACTATCTAAGCCCATCCTCATGTGCCTTCAAGAACACTTTCAAAAAGAAAGGCTTTTAAGTGAGGCATTCATATGAGTCATCGGGTCTTTTTTTTTTCTTTTAAAGCAGGGGAGAAGAAAAGCAAAAGAGAGTTCGATAGCAAGCCCAGAAAAAACGTTTAGTTATCCATGGAAAACGAAGAAGAAAATAAAGACATAAACAACCCATACCGTACTGCAAGTGGAAGAGAAATTGGCTCGACTTTTGTATTGCTGTCACTTCAACCTTCAAGTACAAGCTCTCAGTCCTCTCTCTCACAAGCTTTGAACTGGACTACAAATTAAAAATAAAAATTACAACTTTCGTTCTAGCTAAACAAGAGTCTAAATCCTAAGAAAATAAGTACAAAATTTACTCCTAGTCTTCGCTGCTTTTCTCTTTGCTGAAACCAGTATTTATAGGCAAAAACCTAAAGGAGAAGATCCCAGGAAGATTGGGGGAATCTCTTGGTCTGATGTATTTCCCGTATCTTCTTCTGATTTTCTTATTTTTGTTTCAAAAGTTGACAAAACAGCCTTTGATTGTGCTTGATTCAGGGAGGATTCTTCTTAACTTTCCTTATATGCCGAGATTTTGCCCTGATTTCTTCATCTTGATGGAGGATTCTTTTCAACATTCCTTATATGCCAAGATTTTGCCCTGATTTCTTCATCTTGATGGAGGATTCTTCTCAACCTTCCTTATATGCCAAGATTTTGCCCTGATTTCTTCATTTCAAATTTATTCTGAATTAATCAGAATTTGGTGGGCTTTTGGGCTTGTTTCTCTTTTCTTTCTTTTAGCACTTGGGCCTACATTTAACAAAGAAAAAGAAGACTTATTAATAGGATTTATTAGATAAAAAGTATGGTAAGGTGACAATGTAAATGCAATATATGTGACTAATCATACAACTATCGGAAACCCGGACACATCATGACCGATTGTCCAGATTTCAAGAAAAAGATATCTTCCTCCTTGAAGCAAAAGAAGCCGTTTGAAAAGAAGGTGTACAAAGCCACTTGGGACTCGGAAAGTGAATCCGAAAATGAAGTTGACACGGCCAATGTGTGTTTCATGGCAAACACACCTAAAGTAACTACCGAACCATATGATGATGATAGTGAAATAAGTAAAGAATTGTTATTACAAGCTTTCATTGAACTTTCAGAAAGTTTTGATTCTAAAAAGAAAGATTGTTTAAAATTGAAAAAGAAAAATGAAATGCTTAAAAATCAAATTGCTATTTCTTCAAAAGAAAAGGATGAATTATCTTTTACTCTTATTTCAACACAAAGAGATTTTGATGCCTATAGAGTTGCTTGTAAAGCTAAATATCTTAAAATTGATGAAAATGAGTTTTCTATGTTAAAAGCGAGAATAAATGATTTGGGAAATGTTTTAAAAGAATGTGCTTTTAACAATACCAAATTAGAAGAAATATTTTCAAAGAAGCACATGCATACTGCTCATGCTAAACATGATGAAACATCTCATGCTAAAACTTCACATGTTCATCATGCCAACACATCACATGTCAATCATACAAAAACATCCCATGCTCATAAATCACATGTTCATAAACCACATGCTCATTATGCTTTTAAATATGGAAGAATTTATAAATGTAATTATTGTGGCCGGAATGGTCATTTAGCTAAATTTTGTTATGATCATATAAATAGTACCAATAATCATGTTTGGGTTCGAAAGACTAACGCATTAGGACCCAAGAAAATATGGGTACCAAAATTAAGCTTTAAATTATTTAATATAGGTACACACCAAGACTCCAAGACGTAAGGAGCGGTGGTACCTTGATAGTGGTTGCTCAAGGCATATGACATGAGACATTAACAATTTTGCAACCCTATCGAGGTACGTTGAAGGTGGCACCGTCACCTTCGAAGATGACTCCAAGGGAGCCATCATCGGTATAGGTAACATTAAGATTGGTGCATCTCCTTTAATTGAAAATGTAGTTCTTATTGATGGGCTTAAACATAATTTACTAAGTATTAGTTGTTGGCCCAAAAGGTTACACTCTCCATTTGTTTGAAGTTTTGATGATAACAAAACACATAGGAGCTATATGGTACTAATAAGTTGTTTAGAATGAGTTTCAGGTTAGTACCAATAATGATGGTCATTTCTTAGTTATTGCAAGGTTTCCAAGATTTATGGTGCTAATAGGGCAAATGGCGCAAGAGGAAGTGTTCATAGAAGAGAAGGCTCTAGCATAGCTCAAAGACTTCCTTGTAGTTCAGAGACTTCATTATTTGTTTCTAGTTTTATAGTTTGTTAAAGAATAGTGAATAGGTTTGAAGCTCAAATTCCCTACACACTAGTTTTTGTGCACATGTCTATCTAAAAGAAATTTCTCCTATATATATATACAAAATATTTTTAAACATAGTTTTTTTTTACTTACAAACTCCATTTTGTTTATTATACCTAGTCTTGATCAAACTATTTTGAAAACTATCAAGATCTCTTCAAAACCTTTTCCAAAAATCAGTTTTTGGCCTGCTGCGGTCGACCGGACTGTTTCAGGTCAGATCGGTCGACCGACCGGTCGACCGGGCTTCTGACCGTTGGCTGCGTGCATGTGTGTACGTTTGCCGGTCGACCGGGCGGTCGACCGGACCCCATTTCAGTCGACCGACCTTCGGCCGACTAAAAGACATCAACTCTCTGTTTGTTTCGGTCGACCGGGCGGTCGACCGTGGGCCTGCAACGGCCAAATTTTTTGAAAACCCGGTCGACCGGCCGGTCGATCGAGGCTGGATTTCAGCCTTAACGGCTATATTTTTTAACACGTTTTTAAACGTGGGTTTTCTCTCTAAACGAGTTTAGGGGCTGGTTTTTGGGTCAAATATTTCCTAATTACCTATTGTATTAGTTTACTCTTTAATCCCTAACTCTATCCTATAAATAGGGTTGATTAGGGTTGAGGTTCTAAAAACAAGCATTTGCAAAAATATTCAAGTTTAAAGCTTTCAAAAGAAGTTTTTGTTCTCTGTTTTTGTGCTGAAAAATCTCTCTTTACTGAAGTTTTTGATTCAAAACACTCTTCAAATTCATTTTCTTTTTCACTTACAATACTTGAGCTTCAATCCTACATATTGTTCTATAGGGTTTTTGTAAGGAAAAAAGATTTTTCAAAAGAGGGTTTGTAGTCTTTTGATCACCAAGAGATACCTGTATTTGTGATTGAGGACTTGGGTACTCCGGTGTGGTTGTAACTCTTTGTGAAAGTTATAGTGGTTGGAAAATCCTTCTGGGTGAAGGCGGGGACGTAGAGTTGGGTGCTCGAACCTCGAAACAAATCTCAGTGTTTGCGATTGGTTTACTTGCTTTATATTCATTGCAATATTTACTTGTTTCATATTCATTGCTATATTGTCGATCAATACTCATACAACAAGATTACAATACGCACCTCAAACTCTTATCTAGAGGAATCACGAGGAAGGAGTTCAGAGCCCTTCACGGGGAATTCGGCTTCTAGTCTTGTTTTGGGTGATCGTTGCATCATAACATTTTAATTTGTGCATTGATTAGCATTATCACCTATTTACCCCCCTCTAGGTGATTTCAATTGGTATCAGAGTTAGGACTCTAGTTTTTGGCTTCACATCCTTAGAGAGATCCTAAAAATTCGCTAATCACTATTTGCATACTTTCATTCATACACTAGTAAAAATGGCCGACAACATTAAGACCCCTCCTAAATTTGATGGACTCAACTTCCCCATTTGGAAAGTTAGGATGACTAATTTTCTACAATCTCTAGGTAGTCTAGTTGCTAAGTCCTTAACCATGCCTTATAGTAGACCCGAAAGTTAGGAGAACACTTGGTCCGAATTTACCTATAAGGAATATAAGGCTTATTCTAAGGCTCAAAATTCCCTTCTCACCGCCTTGAGGGATGATCTAACACGGGTTATATATTGCAAATCCGCCTATGAGATTTGGCAACACTTATTGGTCACTCATGAGGGGACATCACAAGTCAAGAGAGCTAAAATAAATCTCTTGCGTTCCCAATATGAAAGTTTTAAAATGCTTGAAGATGAGTCTATTGACACTATGATTACCAAGTTTACTAAGATTACCAATACTCTTTCTTCTCTAGGTGACGATATAAGCAACGACCAAAAGGTGCGCAAAGTGATTCGTGCTCTTCCTTCATCATGGGAGATCAAAGCTACCACCTTAAAGGAGTTGAATGATAAAGATGAGATGGATCTCATAAGTCTTATTGGAAACCTTAAGGCTCATGAGATGGAGAAGAAGGCAAGAGAAGAAGCGGTACCTCAAAAGAAGAAGTCCATAGCTTTCAAGTCTTCCTCTACCATCGACGATGATAAAGAAGATGAAGAAGAGGATGAGGAGCTATCTCTCCTAGTGAGAAATGTAAAGAGGATGTACCGCAAGAATAAACTCAACTATAGAAAGAAATGGGAAGGGAAGGAGGAGAGAAGGATTATATGCTACAATTGTCGGAAACCCGGACAAATCATGGCCGATTGTCCCGATTTCAAGAAAAAGATGAACTCCTCCTTGAAGCAAAAGAGGCTGGTTGAAAAGAAGGTATATAAAGCCACTTAAGATTCGAAAAGTGAATCCGAAGACGAGGTCGACACGGCAAATATGTGTTTCATGGCAAACACACCCAAGGTAACCACTCAACCTCTTGATGATGAAAATGAAATAAGTAGAGAAATGTTAGAACATGCTTTTGTTGAACTTTCTGAAAGCTTTGATGATAAAAAGGTAGAATGCTCTAAATAGAAAAAGGAAATTGAGATGGTTAAAAATCAACTTGCAATTGTTTCAAAAGAAAAGGAAGAACTTTCTTCTAATCTTGTTTCAACTAAAAGAGAGTTTGATGTTTATAAAGTTGCTTGTAAAGCCAAATTTTCAAAAATTGATGAAAATGAATTATCCTTATTAAAAACTAAAACCAATGATTTTGGAAATGTTTTAAAAGAATGTACTTTTAATACTAATAAATTAGAGGAAATGTTCTCAAAGAAGCATTTGCACACTCCACATGCTAAGAATGATAAACTACTCATGCTAAAAATTCTCATGCTCATCATGCCAATACTTCACATGACACTCATGTTAAAATACTCATGCTCACAATTCACATGTTCGTAAGCCACACAATCATTATGCATTTAAATATGGGAGAATTTATAGATGCACTTATTGTGGTCGGAATGGCCATTTAGCTAAATTTTGCTATGATCAAATAAATAGGACAAATAATCTTGTGTGGGTTCGTGACACTAACTCTTTAGGACCCAAGAAAATATGGGTACCAAAATCAAGTCCTAAATTATTTGATGTAGGTACACACCAAGGCTCCAAGACGTAAAGAGCGGTGGTACCTTGATAGTGGTTGTTCAAGGCATATGACATGGGATATCAACAACTTCACAACCCTATCAAGGTACGTTGAAGGTGGCACCGTCACCTTTGGAGATGACTCCAAGGGCACCATCACCAGTATAAGTAACATTCAAATTGGTGCACTCCTTTAATAGAAAATGTTATTCTTGTTGATGGACTTAAACATAACTTGCTTAGCATAAGTCAACTTTGTGATCGTGGTCTTAAAGTTGTGTTTGATGATTCTTCTTGCAAATTTTTGATTGTAAAACCAATGATCGTATTCTCACCAGATTTCGTGAAAATAATGTCTATATTATTGACATGCTCATTTGGATTGTTCTACTAAATGCTTGAATGCTTTTGATGAGATTTCATGGCTTTGGTATAGAAGATTAGGACATGCATCTTTTAATCATCTTGTTAGAATTAATTCTAAGGAATTGGTGAAGGGTATTCCTTATTTGAAGTTTGAAAAAGACCGCATTTGTGGTGCGTGCCAACTTGGGAAACAAACCAAGTCTTCTTTCAAACCAATTAAGGATATCATGTCAACTAGGCCATTAGAATTAATTCACATGGATCTTTTGGACCAACTAAAACTAAAAGCTTAAATGGAAGTAGATATGTATTTGTTTTAGTTGATGATTTTTCTCATTTCACTTGGGTTTTCTTTTTGGAACATAAAGATCAAATTTTTTCGCATTTTAAGACTTTTCGGAAAAGGTTGAAAAAGAAAAAGGATTTTCGATTTTGAAAATAAGAAGTGATAGAGGTGATGAGTTTGTTAACCAACTCTTCATGACTTATTGTGATGAAAAGGGAATTAAGCATGAAATGTCATGTCCTAGAACTTCACAACAAAATGGAGTAGTTGAAAGAAAGAATAGAACTCTTCAAGAGATGGCTAGGACTATGATAAGTGAATATGGCCTCCCTCAATATCTATGGGCCGAGGCCTTAAACACCGCATGCTACATATCAAACCGCATTTATTTGTGTAAAAATACTTTTAAAACCTTTTTGAGATTTATCATTTAAGAAAATCAAATGTTTCATACTTTAAAGTTTTTGGATGCAAGTGTTTTGTATTGAATACTAAAGATAATTTGGGTAAATTTGATGCTAAGGCTTATGAAGCAATATTTGTTGGATATTCTAGTACTAGCAAAGCTTATAGAGTATTCAATAAATCTTCTCTTACTATTGAAGAATCCATGCATGTTAAATTTGAAGAATCTAATATTGTTGAGAATGTTGTAGAGATTGACTCATTAGGTGAGGACATGGAGAAACTATCCTTGAAGGACTCACCCGTTCAAGAAGAAAAGTAAGAACCTATTGGTGAAGTTAAAAAGGATGAAGTGAAAAACTCTCAACCACTTCCAAAAGGTTGGAGATATGCTACAAATCATCCCAAGGATCTCATCATAGGTGATGTATCTAAAGGGGTAACAACTCACTCCAAACTCCATGAATTGTGTGGTAATTTCGCATTCATTTCTCATTTTGAACCCAAAAACATCCTCGAAGCCGAGGGTGACTCATATTGGTTGCTAGCTATACAAGAAGAGCTCAATTAATTTGAGCGCAATCAAGTTTGGCACCTTGTTCCTAGACCCCATGATAGACCAATAATTGGTACTAAGTTGATTTTTAGGAACAAGATAGATGAGTCAGGAAATGTTATTAGGAATAAGGCTAGTGGCCCAAGGTTACACTCAAGTTGAAGGAATCGACTTTGAGGAGATCTTTGTACCCGTAGCACGGCTTGAAGCCATACGTATTACACTAGTTTTTACATCTTTTAAAAATTTTAAACTTTTTCAAATGGATGTAAAAAGTGCATTTTAAATGGTTTTATTAATGAAGAAGTTTATGTTGAACAACCTCCCGGTTTTGTAGATCATGTTCATCCAAATTTTATTTTTAAACTTGACAAAGCTTTGTATGGTTTAAAACAAGCTCCAAGAGCTTGGTATGAAAGGCTTTCTAGTTTTCTTTTTTCAAATGATTTTGTTAAAGGCAAAGTAGACAAAACATTATTTACTAAGTATGTTGATAGTGACATACTTATAGTGCAAATATATGTTGATGATATAATTTTTGGTTCTACTAATGAGTTTCTTTGCTAGGAGTTTGCACAATGCATGCAATGTGAATTTGAGATGTCATTAATGGGTGAATTGAATTATTTCCTTGGACTTCAAATCAAGCAAATGCGTGATGGGATTTTCATATGTCAAGCCAAGTACTTAAAGGAACTCATAAAGAAATTTGGACTTGAAGGTTCAAAAATTTGCAACACTCCCATGGCAACTACAACCAAGCTTGATAAGGATGACCAAGGTAAGTGTGTTGATATTAAGTTATATAGAAGCATGATTGGTAGTTTGTTGTATTTAACGGCTAGTAGGCCGGATATCATGTTTAGTGTGTGTC
Organism: Agave tequilana; assembly: GCA_038442645.1. Classification (NCBI taxonomy): domain Eukaryota; kingdom Viridiplantae; phylum Streptophyta; class Magnoliopsida; order Asparagales; family Asparagaceae; genus Agave; species Agave tequilana. The sequence goes on from JAVJIF010021621.1 coordinate 26,876, forward strand.
TTTGTGCTAGATTCCAATCGTGTCCTAAAGAGTCCCATCTTTTTATGGTAAAACGCATCATTCGTTATATTAAGGGCACTATTGGAATGGGTCTTTGGTATCTGAAAATCGGAGATTTTTCAATGACGAATTTTTCGGATGCCGACTATGCGGGTTGTAGAGTGGATAGAAAGAGTACTAATGGAACATGTCAATTTCTTGGTAATTGTCTTGTTTCATGGTCCTCTAAGAAACAAAATTCGATAACTCTCTCAACCGCCAAGGCGGAGTATGTTGCGGTGGGGGCTTGTTCTGCACAAGTCCTTTGGATGAAACATACTCTCCTTGACTATGATTTGCATTATGACCATATAAAAAATATTTTGTGATAATACTAGTAATATTCATATGACTAAGAATGCAAATCAACATAGTAAGACCAAGCACATTGAGATTAGATATCACTTTCTTAGAGATCATTTTGAGAAAGGTGATATTGAGATTGATTATGTTTCTTCCGATTTACAACTTGCCGATATTTTCACTAAACCACTTGACTATAATAGATTTTCCTTTATATGTGGTGAACTTAATGTTTATGTCATTGAATAAGAAAGTTTTCTTGCTAATTTATCCCTTTTTGATGTATGACAAAAAGGGGGAGAAATATGAATATGAGTTTTTATGAGTTTTTATGATTTTTATGGTTTTGCAAGGTTTTTATGTCTCATGGTTTTGCAAATTCAAAATTCAAATTGTTTTATACTTGTTTAATATAGCATAATTTGAGGGGGAGTTTTTACCTCTCTTTTATATCTTGTTGATATAGCCTATTTGTTTTGTCATCATCAAAAGGGGGAGATTGTTGGCCAAAAAGGTTACACTCTCCATTTGTTTGAAGTTTTGATGATAACAAAACACATAGGAGCTATATGGTACTAATAAGTTGTTTAGAATGAGTTTCAGGTTAGTACCAATAATGATGGCCATTTCTTAGTTATTGCAAGGTTTCCAAGATTTATGGTGCTAATAGGGCAAATGGCGCAAGAGGAAGTGTTCATAGAAGAGAAGGCTCTAGCATGGCTCGAAGACTTCCTTGTGGTTCAGAGACTTCATTATTTGTTTCTAGCTTTATAGTTTGTTAAAGAATAATGAATAGGTTTGAAGTTTAAATTACCTACACACTAGTTTTTGTGCACATGTCTATCTAAAAGAAATTTCTCCTATATATATATATATAAAATATTTTTAAACATAGTTTTTTTACTTACAAACTCCATTTTGTTTATTATACCTAGTCTTGATCAAAACTATTTTGAAAACTATCAAGATCTCTTCAAAACCTTTTCCAAAATCAGTTTTTGGCCTGCTGCGGTCGACCGGCTCTGTTTCAGGTCAGATCGGTCGATGGGCTTCTGACCGTTGGGTGCGTGCATGTGTGTACGTTTCCCGGTCGACCGGGCGGTCGACCGGACCCCATTTCAGTCGACCGACCTTCGGCCGACTGAAAGACATCAACTCTCTATTTGTTTCGGTCGACCGGGCGGTCGACCGTGGGCCTGCAACGGCACAATTTTTTGAAAACCCGATCGACCGAGGCTGGATTTCAGCCTTAACAGCTATATTTTTTAACACGTTTTTAAACATGGGTTTTCTCTCTAAACGAGTTTAGGGGCTGGTTTTTGGGTCAAATATTTCCTAATTACCTATTGTATTAGTTTACTCTTTAATCCCTAACTTTATCCTATAAATAGGGTTGATTAGGGTTGAGGTTCTAAAAACAAGCATTTACAAAAATATTCAAGTTTAAAGCTTTCAAAAGAAGTTTTTGTTCTCTATTTTTGTGCTGAAAAATCTCTCTTTACTGAAGTTTTTGATTCAAAACTCTCTTCAAATTCATTTTCTTTTTCACTTATAATACTTGAGCTTCAATCCTACACATTGTTCTATAGGATTTTTGTAAGGGAAAAAGATTTTTCAAAAAGGGTTTGTGGTCTTTTGATCACCAAGAGATACTTGTATTTGTGATTGAGGAGTTCGGTACTCCGGTGTGGTTGTAACTCTTTGTGAAAGTTATAGTGGTTGAAAATCCTTCTGGGTGAAGGCGGGGACGTAGAGCTGGGTGCTCGAATCTCGAAATAAATCTCAATGTTTGCGATTGGTTTACTTGCTTCATCTACTTGCTTTATATTCATTGCAATATTTACTTGTTTCATATTCATTGCTATATTGTCGATCAATACTCATAAAACAAGATTGTAATACGCACCTCAAACTCTTATCTAGAGGAATCACGAGGAAGGAGTTAAGAGCCCTTCACGGGGTATTCGGCTTCTAGTCTTGTTTTGGGTGATCGTTGCATCATAACATTTTAATTTGTGCATTGATTAGCATTATCACCTATTCACCCCCTCTAGGTGATTTCATTAGTCAACTATGTAATCGTGGCCTCAAAGTTGTTTTTGATGAATCTTCTTGCAAAATTTTTGATTGTAAAACCAATGAATGTATTCTCACTAGATTTCATGAAAATAATGTCTATATTATTGATATGCTTAATTTGGATTTCTCTACAAAATGTTTAAATGCTTTTTATGAGATTTCATGGTTATGGCATAGAAGATTAGGTCATGCCTCTTTTGATCATCTTTCTAGAATAAATTCTAAGGAATTGGTGAAGGGTATTCCTTATTTGAAGTTTGAAAAAGACCGCATTTGTGGTGCGAGCCAACTTCGGAAACAAACCAAGTCTTCTTTCTAACCAATCAAGGATATCATGACATCTAGGCCTTTAGAATTGATTCACATGGATCTTTTGGACCAACTAAAACTAAAAGCTTAAATGAAAATAGATATATTTTTGTTTTAGTTGATGATTTTTCTCGTTTCACTTGGGTTTTCTTTTTGGAGCATAAAGATCAAACTTTTTCGCATTTCAAGATTTTTCGAAAAAGGATTGAAAAAGAAAAAGGATTTTCAATTTTACGCATAAGAAGTGATAGAGATGGTGAGTTTGTCAACCAACTCTTCATGACTTATTGTGATGAAAAAGGAATTAAGCATGAAATGTCATGTCCTAGAACTCTACAATAAAATGGAGTAGTTGAACGGAAGAATAGAACTCTTCAAGAAATGGCTAGGACTATGATAAGTGAATACGTGCTCCCTCAATACTTACGGGCCGAGGCCGTAAACACCGCATGCTATATATCAACCGTATTTATTAGTGTAAAAATACTTCCAAAACTTCTTTTGAAATTTAGCATTTAAGAAAATCAAATGTTTCATACTTTAAAATTTTGGATGCAAGTGTTTTGTTTTGAACACCAAAGATAATTTGGGTAAATTTGATGCTAAGGCTTATGAAGCAATCTTTGTTGGCTATTCTAGTACTAGAAAAGCATATAGAGTGTTCATTAAATCATCTCTTACTATTGAAGAATCTATGCATGTTAAATTTGAGGAATCTAATGCAATTGTTGAGAATGTTGTAGAGATTGACTCATTAGGTGAGGACATGGAGAAAATATCCTTGAATGACTCAGCCATCTAAGAAGACAAGTAAGAACCTATTGGTGAAGTTCAAAAGGATGAAGTGGAACAATCACAACCACTTCCTAAAGATTAGAGATACGCCTCAAATCATCCCAAAGATCTCATCATAGGTGATGTATCAAAGGGGGTAACCACTCGCTCCAAACTCCATGATTTGTTTGGGCATTATGCATTCATATCTCATTTTGAACCAAAAAACATCCTCGAAGCCGAGGGCGACTCATATTGGTTGCTTGCTATGCAAGAAGAGCTCAATCAATTTGAGCGCAACCAAGTTTGGCATCTTGTTCCTAAACCCCATGATAGACCAATAATTGGTACTAAGTGGATTTTTAGGAACAAGTTGGATGAGTCAGGTAATGTTGTTAGGAATAAGGCTAGGTTAGTGGCCCAAGGTTACACTCAAGTTGAAGGAATCGACTTTGAGGAGACCTTTGCACCCGTAACACGACTAGAAGCCATACGGATCACACTAGCTTATGCATCCTATAAAATTTTAAACTTTTTCAAATGGATATAAAATGTGCATTTTTAAATGGTTTTATTGATAAGGAAGTATATGTTGAATAACCCCCGGTTTTGTGGATCATATACATCCAAATTTTATTTTCAAATTAGATAAAGCATTGTATGGTTTAAAACAAGCACCAAGAGCTTGGTATGAAAGGATTTCTAGCTTTCTACTATCAAATGATTTTGTTAAGGCAGAGTAGATACCATTTTTTACTAAACATGTTGGTAGTGACATTTTTATAGTACAAATATATGTTGATATAATCTTTGGTTCTACTAATGAATTACTTTGCAAGGAGTTTGAACAATGTATGCAACGTGAATTTGAGATGTCATTGATGGGTGAATTGAACTATTTTCTTGGACTCCAAATCAAGCAAATGCGTGATGTCATCTTCATATGTCAAGCCAAGTACTCCAAGGAACTCATCAAGAAATTTGGGCTTGAAGACTCAAAAATTTGCAACACTCCCATGGCCACCACCACCAAGCTTGATAAGGATGACCAAGGTAAGTGTGTTGACATAAAATTATATAGAAGTATGATTGGTAGTTTGTTGTATTTAACGGCTAGTAGGCCGGATATTATGTTTAGTGTGTGTTTTTATGCTAGATTCCAATCTTGTCCCAAAGAATCTCATTTAATTGCGGTAAAATGCATTATTCGTTATATTAAGGGAACTATTGGAATTGGTCTATGGTATTCGAAGATCGGACAATTCTCAACGACGAGTTTTTCGGATGTCGACTATGCGGGTTGCAAAGTGGATAGGAAAAGTACTAGTGGAACATGCCAATTTTTTGGTAATTGTCTTGTTTCATGGTCTTCTAAGAAATAAAATTCAGTAGCCCTCTCAACCGCCGAGACGGAGTATGTTGCGGCGGGGGCTTGTTGTGCTCAAGTCCTTTGGATGAAACATACTCTCCTTGATTATGATTTGCATTATGACCATATCAAAATATTTTGTGATAATACTAGTACTATTCATATGACTAAGAATGAAAATCAACATAGTAAGACCAAGCATATTGAGATATGATATCACTTCCTTAGAGATCATTTTGAGAAAGGTGATATTGATATTGATTACGTTTCTTCTGATTTTCAACTTGCCGATATTTTCACTAAACCACTTGACTACAATAGATTTTCTTTTATATGTGGTGAACTAAATGTTTGTATTGTTGAATAAGGAAGTTTTCTTACTATCATATCCCTTTTTGATGTATGACAAAAAGGGGGAGAAATATGTGTTGTTTGTTTTGGTATAGTATAGTGTTTGTTTATATTTTCTGTTTGGTGTTTTGTTTTTCAAAAATGTTTGGTGTTTTTTGTTTTTCAAAATTTCAAAATTCTCACATAATAAGTTGTTTTATACTTGTTTAATATAGCAATATTTGAGGGGGAGTTTTTTTTCCTCCCTTCTATATCTTGTGTTATAGCTTATATGTTTTGTCATCATCAAAAAGGGGGAGATTGTTGGCCCAAAGGTTACACTCTCCATTTATATATGTTTTGATGATAAAAAACCATATAAAAGCTATTTGGTACTAATAAGTTGTTGTAGAATGAATTTCAGATTTGTACAAGTCTTGATAGCTTTAAGCATGTTGCAAGGTTATTAGCGCTAAAAGCATGTTGATAGGTTGATGGCGCAAGAGGACTCTTTCATAGGAGAGGAGGCTCTAGCTCAGCAACGCGGTTCAGAGACACCTTCTTATATAGTTTTTATATTTTAGTTTATTAAAGGATAGTATATAGTGTTGAAGCTCAAATTCCCCCCACACACAAAATTGCACATGTTTTTTAAAAGATTATTTTTGTCTCTTGCATAAAATATTTTAATAGACCTATTTCAGTATTTACAAACTCAATTTATTGTATTTTACAAAGTCTTGACAAAAATCATTTTTGAAATATACATATCTTCAAAAACATTTCCTCGAAATATCTGTTTTGACCTGTTGCGGTCGACCGGGCGGTTGACCGGCTCTATTACAGGTCAGAACGGTCAACCGCAAGGTCGACCGCAGTTCTGACCGTTGGGTGTGTGTATGTGTGCACGTTATCCGGTCGACCGGGCGGTCGACCGTACCCCATGTCGGGCGACTAGGCGGTCAACTGACTGACTGCACCCAACTCTCTGTCTGGGACAGTCGACCGGGCGATCGACCGGAGCCTGCTAATGATCAAAAACTTTTGAAAACCGGTCGACCGGCCGGTCGACCGTGAGTGTTTTCTCAACCAAACGGCTAGTTTTTTAAGCATGTTTTAAAACGTGTTTTTATTCTCCAAACGTGGTTTTAGGCTGGTTTGGGGCTTATCCTTCCTGATTAGTCAAATTAACATTTACCCTTTAATCCCTACCTATATCCTATAAATAGGGGTGGATGGGGTTGAGGAGAATTACAACAACATTTGCAAAGAAATCAAAAGTTTGAGTATTCTTGAAAGAAGTTTTTATTCTCAGTTTTTATGCTCTAATCTCTGATTTTTCTCTAAAGTTTTTGAATCAAAACTCTCTTCTACTTTGTTTTATTTTTCACTTACAAACCTTGAGCTTCAATCCTATACATTTTTCTCTAGGGTTTTGTAAAGAAAAGTTTTTCAAAAGAGAGTTTGTGGTCTTTTGGTCACCAAGTGATTATTGTATTTGTGGCTCCACTACCTCTGGAGTAGAGGAGTGTGATTGAGGAGTTGGGTACTCCCTAGTGGTTGTAATCTGTTGTGAAATTTCTAGTAGATCAGAAATCCTTCTGGGTGAAGGCGGGGACGTAGAGCTGGGTGCTCAAACCTCGAAACAAACCTCTATGTTTGCGATTGGTTTACTTGTGTTATTTACTTGCTTTTCATTCATTCCTATATTATCAATCTGTACTCTCACAACAAGATTGTGTTGCTCACCTCAAACTCTTATTTAGAGGAATCACAAGGAAGGAGTTCAGAACCCTTCACGGGGTATTCGGCTTCTAATCTTGCTTTTAGTGATAGTTGTATCATCTCATTTTTAAATTTGTGCATTGATTAGCATAATCACCTATTCACCCCCCTCTAGGTGATTTCATTTCCATCCTAATCATTATTCTACTTAAATAGTAGATTGCCTGTTCATGATTTTGATCAATGTTCAAGGCTAATAAAGCTCTCAAGGAATGATCTATCACTCGAACATATAACAGGAATGGTTTTCCTGATACTGGAGTTACCAGAATGGGAGGGTGTGAGATACTCCTTGATCTCTTCGAATGCTTCTTGGCAAGCATTGTCCCAAATGAATGAGACTCCCTTCTTTATTAACCTGGTGAAGGGTTGGCAGCGCCCTAAGAGATTCGATATATATCTCTAGATGTATGCAAGTTGTCCCTGTAAACCTCTGAGTTCTTTGAGATTTCTCGGAGGTTGTATCTCTTGGACGACACAGATCTTCTCTCGATCGAGGTGAATTCCTTTGGATGTAATAACAAATCAAAGAAACTTGCAACTGGCTACCCTCAGGAAGCACTTGGTCGGGTTCATCTTCAATTGGTGAGCCCGCATGATGTCAAACACTCTTTTTAGGTCTGCGAGATGATTGCCTTTGTCGCGGCTTTTCACAGTGATATCATCGAAGTAGCATTCTACGATTTTTGCGTATATGCTCATGAAAGATCGCATTCATGGCAAATTGATATGTCGCACCAGTGTTCTTCAAGCCAAATGCATTACTGTGTAGCATTATACTCCCAAAGGCATCCTTAAAGATATGTGATTTTCATATTCAGGGTATAACTTTATTTGATTATACCCTGAGAAGCCATCCATAAAATACATTCTCTCAAAATCGCACGTGTTGTCAATCATAACATCCGTGGTCGGGAGTGAAAATTCATCTTTAGGGCAAGCGGATTTAGATCGCTATAGTCGATACAAATCCGGATCTTTCCATTCTTCTTGAGAATGGGCACTATGTTGGCCACCCAATCAGGACGTTACTCTTCCCTGATGAAACCAGAGTCTATGAGATTTTTCACCTCTAATTTGGTTGCTTCCATGATCTCAGGACGGAACCATTGTTGCTGCTGTTTAACTAGTTTAGCATCCGGGTTAATGTTGAGATGACGCTTAGGAATCTGGGGATCAAACTCAGGCATGTCCTCATAATTCCATGCGAAAACATTATATACTCTCGCATGAGCAGTATTAGGTCTTCTTTCTCGGAAGGCGACAAGCTCTCGCTTAGGAAGATGGTTGGGGTTGGCCTCATCTCCAAGATTTATCTAACTCACTTTATCCTCAGTGAGTAGTTCGCGTTGTCCAAAACGCGTATCCCGAAGAGTATTTAAGTGTTTAATTCATAGATCAGAGTCTGATTGGATTAATTCTTCAGATTCAAAGGTATCACCTTCCAAGTGGTTGGTTGATACCATGTTAACTGAGAGACTTCTGAAGATATCACCAACGCTGACATCTAAGTCCCACGATGAAGTTGCAGATGAGCTTGTTGGCCCAAGGTTACAATCACCCGTTTTAGTATGTTTTGATGATTACAAAATATATGTAGTTATTTGTACTAATCATGTTTGTTGTTTTAGTGTGTTTCAGGGTTCTAATGATTTTTGGAGCATTCTTCCCTAAAGGAAGATGTTTTGACTCAAGTCACCTCATTTTGGGCTCAAGTTTCAAGCTAGCAAGATCACATATGGAGAAGCCCACTTAAAGACCTTGTAGTCATTTAGAACCAATGTAAGAAATAGTTTGTTAAAGTTTGAGGTTGTAGAATATTGGCTCTAGGACACACACACAGGTTTTCCAAAAATACAGTTTTTAGTTTTGATATTTTGTTTAAAGTTCATGCCTTGGTCTTTATACATGATTCATGTTTACAAATTTTATATCTTGTTTATATCATGTATTTCTATCTTTCCAGCATGATACTTAGTCAAAATTTCATACAAAAGTATTCTGAAATTTTTCCAAAGTTCAAAATATTTTCAGTCTGTTTTTCTGTTTCAGGCTGGACCGGCCGACCGGACCGGTCGACCGGATCCTGTGTGCCGGTCGTCCGGTCGGTCGGCCGACGGATGTGCACAAGCGTGCACGTCCTGTGTCAGGACGTGCACGCTTGTGCACATCCGTCGGCCGATCGACCGGACGACCGGCAGAAAACAGATTGCTCTCTGTTTTTTGTCGGTCGGCCGAACGGTCGACCGACCTAAAGTTTCTGCTCTCTGTTTTTTTTGTCGGGCGGCCGACCGGTCGACCCATGCCCGACAGCTATATGCCAGCAGGGCTGACGGCCGACCGGACTGGTCGACCGCCAAGCCTGCAGAGCCCCAACGGCACTTTCCTCTTTGGTATTTTCTGAAAATCTGTTTTAGAACTTTTTGTGTGACAGATTTTCTTGGTCTTTTGGGGACTTATTTTGGATCATATGAACTTAATTAAATCTTGTTTTTAATCCCCTCCTCTCCCTATAAATAGAGGAGATAGGTCTCTTGCAAAAACACCAAGAAAAATCCCTAGTTTACAAGTTTTCAAAAGAAAGAAAAAGTTTCAAAGCTCTCAATTCTCTCTTGCATTCTTGGCTATTATTTTTCAGTTGTGTTCTCAAGCAAGTTTCATTTACAACTGAGTTTGTTTTTCTCACTACACTTGTAGAGCCAAAATTCCCATCCTCATTCTATAAGAAAGTTGAAAGAGAAAGTTTGTAAGAAGTTTGTGATCCTTTTGGTGATCACTTGGCTACTTGTTCCTTCTTCTTATTCTTGTTCAGATACCTCTTCGGTAGAGGTTTGTAAGTGGTGGAGTTCGGTACTCCGATCTTCGGTAGACCTTATAAAGTCCTCGGTGGATAGTGGAAACCCTTCACGGCGGTGAAGGCGGGGAGTAGAGCGGTGGCTCGAACCTTGAAACAAATACATTGTGTTTGCGATTGATTTTCTCTTTGCTCTCTATTGCTCTTACTTTCTTGCTTGTGATATTGCTATTCTTTCATACCTTGTGATATATCTTGTGTGCATTTCATTATTGCTTCCATTTCATTTCTTGCCTCATTGTCGATCATTACTCATACAACAAGATTGCAATACGCACCTCTAACTCTTATCTAGAGGAATCACGAGGAAGGAGTTCAGAGCCCTTCACCGGGTATTCGGCTCTTAGTCTTATTTTGAGTAATTGTTGCATCATTCATTCATACTTGTTTTAAAAAGATTGTTAGATTAGCATTTACACCTATTCACCCCCCTCTAGGTGTTTTCAATTGGTATCAGAGCATAGGTCTCTAGGCTCTTGGCTTAACAACCTTAGAGAGATCCTTTATTTGCTAATCACCACATTCATTTCATACTCATTCACTTAGTAAAAATGGCCGATGGAATTAAGACCCCCCCAAAGTTTGATGGCCTTAACTTTCCCATATGGAAGGTTAAGATGAGCGTTTTCTTGCAATCCCTAGGAAGCCGGGTTGCAAAGGCCGTGACCAAACCATTTAGTGCACCCCCGTGATGAGTCCACTTGGTCCGAAATCGAGACCAAAGAATTTGATGCTAACTCTAGTGCACACTATACATTACTCCAAGCACTTAATGATGATGATATTGCTAGAGTAATTCATTGTAAATCCGCACATGAAATTTGGACTCACTTGCTTGTTACTCATGAGAGAACCTCACAAGTGAAGAGGGCTAAAATAGATCTTCTTCGTTCCCAATATGAGAATTTCTCTATGCATGATAATGAAACCATAGATGATATGGTTACAAGATTTACAAAGATCACTAATGGACTTTCTTCTCTAGGTGATGCTATTGACAACGACCAAAGAGTAAGAAAGATCATCCGGGCTCTTCCTCCTTCATGGGAAGTCAAAGCAACTACCTTGAAGGAACTCAATGACAAGGAGGGGATGGAGCTTATAGGTCTCATTGGGAACCTCAAAACCCATGAGATGGAGAGAAAAGCAAGGGAGGAAATGGCTCCCTCCAAGAAGAAAGCTATTGCCTTTAAGAGTCAATCCTCACACTCCGACGAAGACGATGAAGAAGAAGATGACGAAGAGCTCTCACTTCTTGTTAAGAACGTTCGGAGGATATATAATAAGGCAAAGTTCCAAGGAAGAAGGAGATGGCAAGGAGGTAAAGAAGAAAAGAAGATTATTTGCTTCAATTGCCAAAGACCGGGCCATATTGTGGCGGAATGTCCGGATAAAGTCAAGCCTTTCACCTCCAAGAAGCCTTACAAGAAGAAAGCATTGAAGGCTACATGGGATTCCAAGAGTGAATCCGAGGAGGAAGTTGACACCGCCAACATGTGCTTCATGGCTAATGAAAGCACAAGCAAGGTAACCCCTTCCACTTCTTTTAATGATGAGCTTTCCATGGATGAATTAGGAGAAGCATTTGTAGAACTCTCACATAACTATGATGTTCTTAGAAAAATTATTTAAATATGAAAAAGGAAAATGAGTCTCTTAATCATCATGTTTTTACTCTTACTAAAGAAAAGGATGAATTATCTTCTACTTTAGTTTCCACCCAAAGGATTTTGATAACTATAAGATTTCTTGCAAGGGTAAGTTTCCACAAGTTAATGAAAATGAGATTTCCATGCTAAAAGAGAAAATTGATTCTTTAGGAGTAGTTTTGAAAAAGTGTGAATTTGATAAGAATAGACTCGAGGCTATGTTTCCTAAGAAACAAGCCTCTAAGAAACAATCTCATGCACATGCACATGCTCATGCTCATGCTCATGTTCATACCTCACAACCTTTACATCATGCCAAACCCCCCAAACATGCTCACACTTCACACACACATCATGCATTCATGTATGGTAAAGTGTTTTCATGTTCATATTGTGGTCGTAAAGGTCACTTAGTTAAGTTTTGCTATGATAGACTTAATACATCTCATCATAATGTTTGGGTTCGAAACACTAACTTTCAAGGACCCAAGAAAATTTGGGTACCAAAGTAAACGAATTTGCTAAATGATGTAGGTACTTTCCAAGGCGCAACGACGTAAAAGGTTGTGGTATCTTGATAGTGGTTGCTCAAGACACATGACTTGGGATATCAACAACTTTGCAACCCTATCAAGATACCATGAAGGTGGCACCGTCACCTTCGGAGATGATGCCAAGGGTAAAATCATCGGTATTGGTAATATTAAACTTGGTACATCCCTTTAATAGAAAATGTTGTTTTAGTTGATGGACTCAAGCATAATCTCTGAGTATTAGTCAAATTTGTGATAAAGATTTTGATGTTGTTTTTGATAACATAGCTTGTAGAGTTTTTGATAGACAATCTAACACATGTATATTTTCTGATTTTCGTGAAAGCAATATGTACATGATTGACTTGTCTAATATGTCTTGCAATATTACTTGTTTGAAAGCCCTCGATGATGACTCTTGGTTGTGGCATAGAAGATTAGGCCACATTTCTTTTGACCATCTATCTAGGTTAAACAACAAGGAAATGGTGAAGGGTATTCCTTGCTTGAACTTTGAAAAGGACCGCGTTTGCGACGCGTGCTAACTTGGGAAACACCAAGTCCTCTTTCAAGTCAATCAAGGATATCATGACATCACGTCCCTTGGAGTTGATCCATATGAATTTGTTTGGTCCTACTAAAACCAAAAGACTAAGTGGGAATCGTTTTGTATTTATTTTGGTTGATGATTTTTCGCGTTTTACATGGGTTTTCTTTTTAGAGCATAAAAATCAAGCCTTTTCACATTTTCAAGCCTTTAAGAAAAGAGTTGAAAAGAAAAATGATTCTTCAATTTTAAGAATAAGAAGTGATAGAGGTGGTGAATTCATTAACCTACCCTTTATCACTTTTGTGAAGAACATGGAATTAAGCATGAACTATCTTGTCCTAGAACTCCATAACAAAATGGAGTAGTTGAGCGAAAAATCAGACAATACAAGAGATGGCTAGGACAATGATTAGTGAATATGGTCTCCCTCATTATCTATGGGCCGAGGCCGTTAATACATCATGCTATATATCAAATCGTGTTTTCTTATGAAAAAACACTTCAAAAACATCTTTTGAGATTTATTTTTCTAGAAAGCCAAATGTTTCATACTTTAAAGTTTTTGGATGCAAATGTTTTGTTTTAAATACAAAAGAAAATTTGGGAAAATTTGATAGGTCTTATGAAGCAATCTTTGTAGGTTACTCAAATACTAGTAAAGCTTATAGAGTTTTCAATAAGTCATCCTTAACTATTGAAGAGTCTATACATGTAAAATTTGAGGAATCTAATGTGTTTGTTAAGAATGTTGTAGAAATAGATTCTTTGCATGAAGACATGGAGAAAGTCACTTTGAAGGACTCACCTACTCTTGAAGGCATGCCAAAGGATGATGAAGGAAGTGCATCTATGGATCAAGAGGCTCAAGGAAATAAAATTCAAAGAATTGAAGTGGAGCCTACTCAACAACTTCCAAAGGATTGGAGATACAATCCACATCATCCCAAGGACCTTGTTTTAGGTGAAGTATCTCAAGGGGTAACTACTCGTTCTCAACTTCATGACTTTTGTGGACACTATGCTTTTATTTCTCATGTTAAACCCAAAAGCGTCCTCGAAGCCGAGGCCGACTCATATTGGTTGCTAGCCATGCAAGAGGAACTCAATCAATTTGAGCGCAACCAAGTATGGCACCTTGTTCCTAGGCCCACGATAGACTGACAATTGGTACTAAGTGGATCTTTAAGAACAAGTTGGATGAGTCGGGTAACGTTGTTAGGAATAAAGCTAGGTTAGTTGCCCAAGGTTACACTCAAATTGAAGGTATCGATTTTGATGAAACCTTTGAACCCGTAGCACGGCTTGAAGCCATACAGATGACACTTGCATTTGCTTCATAAAAGATTTTAAGCTTTTTCAAATGGATGTTAAAAGTGCTTTCTTAAATGGATTTATTGAAGAGGAGGTGTATGTTGAACAACCCCCCGGGTTTGGTGATCCTACACATCCGGATTTTATTTTCAAACTTGACAAAGCTCTTTATGGTTTAAAACAAGCCCCTAGGGCTTGGTATGAAAGGCTTTCTTCATTTCTAATTTCAAATGATTTTAAGAAAGGAAAAATTGATACTACTTTATTTACAAAACATGTAGAAAATGATATTCTTATTGTGCAAATTTATGTGGATGATATCATTTTTGGTTCTACTAATGAAACCCTTTGCCAAGCTTTTGAATCATGCATGAAGGAAGAATTCGAAATGTCTATGATGGGTGAGCTCAACTATTTCCTTGGTTCCAAATCAAGCAAAGAAAGGATGGGATCTTCATCAATCAAGCCAAGTACACAAAGGAACTTATCAAGAGATTTGGACTTGAAGGAGCTAGAACTAGTAAAACTCCCATGGCAACAACTACCAAGCTTGACAAGGATGAACAAGGTAAAAGTGTAGACATTAAGCTTTATCGTAGCATGATTGGTAGTTTATTGTATTTGACGGCTAGTAGGCCGGATATTATGTTTTGTGTATGTCTTTGTACTCGTTTTCAATCATGTCCTAAGGAGTCTCATTTAGTAGCGGTAAAATGCATTATTAGATACCTTAAGGGCACAATTGAAATGGGTTTGTGGTATCCGAAAACCGGACTATTTGAAATGAAGAGTTTTTCGGATGCTGACTATGCGGGTTGTAGGGTAGATAGGAAGAGTACAAGTGGAACATATCAATTCCTTGGTAATTGTCTTGTATCTTGGTCTTCCAAAAAGCAAAATTCGGTAACCCTTTCAACTGCCGAGGCGGAGTATGTTGCAGCCGGAGCTTATTGTGCACAAGTTCTTTGGATGAAACATACTCTCCTGACTATGATTTGCATTTTGATCATATTAAAATATTTTACAATAATACTAGTACTATTCATATGACAAAGAATGTAAATCAACATAGTAAAACTAAGCACATTGACATTAGGTATCACTTTCTTAGAGATCATTATGAGAAAGGTGATATTGATATTGACTATGTTTCTACCGATTTTTAACTTGCCGATATTTTTACAAAACCTCTAGACTATGCTAGATTTTCTTTTATTTGTGGTGAGTTGAATGTTGTATTATGGATTCTTAAAGAAAATTTTTTTTGTTTTGTTTAACCCTTTTTGATGTATGACAAAAAGGGGGAGAGAAAGCTAGTTTGTTTTGGTGCTTTGCCTCTTTAGTTTTTACTTGTGTTTCTACTTGTGTAGGTTTTATGTTTTTATGCTTTATGTATAGTCATTTCTTTTATACATAGCATAATTTGAGGGGGAGCTTCCAAGCTCCTTTTCCATTTGTTTTTAAATAACTTATATGTTTTGTCATCATCAAAAAGGAGGAGATTGTTGGCCCAAGGTTACAATCACCCGTTTTAGTGTGTTTTGATGATTACAAAACATATGTAGTTATTTGTATTAATCATGTTTGTTGTTTTAGTGTGTTTCAGGGTTCTAATGATTTTAGGAGCATTCTTTCCTAAAGGAAGATGTTTTGACTCAAGTCACCTCATTTTGGGCTCAAGTTTCAAGCTTGCAAGATCACATATGGAGAAACCCACTTGAAGACCTTGTAGTCATTTAGAACCAATGTAAGAAATAGTTTGTTAAAGTTCGAGGTTGTAGAATATTGGCTTTAGGACACACACACACATTTTCCAAAAATACAGTTTTTAGTTTTGATATTTTGTTTAAAGTTCATGCCTTGGTCTCTATACATGATTCATGTTTACAAATTTTATATCTTGTTTATATCATGTATTTCTATCTTCCAGCATGATACTTAGTCAAAATTTCATACAAAAGTATTCTAAAATTTTTCCAAAGTTAAAAATATTTTCAGTCTGTTTTTCTGTTTCAGGCTGGACCGGCCGACCGGACTGGTCGACCGGATCCTGTGTCAGGACGTGCACGCTGGTGCACGTCCGTCGGGGGACCAACCGGATGACCGACAGAAAACAGATTGCTCTCTTTTTTTGTCGGTCGGCCGAACGGTCGACCGACCTAAAGTTTCTGCTCTCTGTTTTTTTGTCGAGCGGCCGACCGGTCGACACGTGCCCAACGGCTATATGCCAGCAGGGCTGACGGCCGACCGGACCGGTCGACCGCCAAGCCTGCAGAGCCCCAATGGCTCTTTCCTCTTTGGTGATTTTCTGAAAATCTGTTTTTAGAACTTTTTGTGCGACAGATTTTCTTGGTCTTTTGGGGACTTATTTTGGATAATATGAACTTAATTAAATCTTGTTTTTAATCCCCTCCTCTCCCTATAAATAGAGGAGATAGGTCTCTTGCAAAAACACCAAGAAAAATCCCTAGTTTACAAGTTTTCAAAAGAAAGAAAAAGTTTCAAAGCTCTCAATTCTCTCTTACATTCTTGGCTATTGTTTTTCAGTTGTGTTCTCAAGCAAGTTTCATTTACAACTGAGTTTGTTTTTCTCAATACACTTCTAGAGCCAAAATTCCCATCCTCATTCTATAAGGAAGTTGTAAAGAGAAAGTTTGTAAGAAGTTTGTGATCCTTTTGGTGATCACTTGGCTACTTATTCCTTCTTCTTGTTCTTGTTGAGATACCTCTTCGATAGAGGTTTGTAAGTGGTGGAGTTCGGTACTCCGGTCTTCGGTAGACCTTGTAAAGTCCTCGGTGGATAGTGGAAACCCTTCACGGCGGTGAAGGCGGGGAGTAGAGCGGTGGCTCGAACCTCGAAACAAATACTTTATGTTTGCGATTGATTTTCTCTTTGCTCTCTCTATTGCTCTTACTTTCTTACTTGTGATATTGCTATTCTTTCATACCTTGTGATATATCTTGTGTGCATCTCATTATTGCTTCCATTTCATTTCTTGCCTCATTGTCGATCATTACTCATACAACAAGATTGTAATACGCACCTCTAACTCTTATATAGAGGAATCACGAGGAAGGAGTTCAGAGCCCTTCACCGGGTATTCGGCTCTTAGTCTTGTTTTGAGTAATCGTTGCATCATTCATTCATACTTGTTTTAAAAAGATTGTTAGATTAGCATTTACACCTATTCACCCCCCTTTAGGTGTTTCCAGAGCTATCATGACGGACCTGTTCTTCAGACTCGGGATCTAATGAGACTAGCGTAGATACATAACTGCATCCTCTTCGGGTCTTGTGGTAGTAATTGGGTCTTTGCCTTTCGGTACAAATGAACGAAGTAGTACTCATTTTTCATTACCAAAATTAAAGCCTGATTCCTTGGTAAAATCATACCCCATTCTTTCCATCATGTGACGTGATTTTTATCCATAATGGAAGAATTGAAGGGACTTAGAATTACAACCTGAGCTTTCATAAGCTACGGCCTTGGTTACGATCCGCTCGAATAGAATCAGCTTTTGACCTTTTTGCTTGGCTGGTACTTCAAAGAAGGCGCAGTGTTAGCCTCCTATCTTTTCGTGTACCAGGAGGGATGACTTTATTGGTGTACGCAATGATGTCAAAGCATTCATTGCTTGTCCAAGTCAGTGCTAGCGTCTGACGGTACAGAATCCGAAGCAAATACAGAAAAGTAAGTCAAATCTAAATCTTTATTGATGAACCACTCGCTTTCAACATTAGCGGTGGTATCAAAATCAAGCTTATCAATGCTTGTTACAAGGGAATTTATTTCACAGAGGCATTCTTCCTCTTCTGGCTCCATATCTGCTTCGTTGCCATAGTCGAGTTCTTCTGGGTGTGGATTCTCATCAACCTTAAGAGAATCCTGATAAAGGAAGGTATCAGTAAAGTAATTCTCGACTCTTTTGAATGGATGCCTTTTGGCAACCAACATTCTTACTTTTCCATCTTCACCAATGTATTTTATTATTTGATGAAGAGTGGATAGGACAATGGCGTTGCGCTGAATCCAAGGTCGTCCCAGCAGCAGATTGTATGAGGTATTAGGCGTCAATGACATAACATGTCACCTCATATTTCAGGTCATCAATTTGACACCTGAGTTTGTTTTTTACCATCGGGCGTGTACCATTAGAGTTGAAACCATAAATAGTTGTCTAAGTGGCACTTAATCGGTGGGTGAAAATTCCCAAATACTGCATGACTCTGTGGGGCATAATGCTCAACGCAGATCCTCGATCAACCTGAATGTGGCTCACTTCAGATGATCCAATGTACCTTGTGTAAGACAAGGGTCTGTCATATTTTCCTTTAACTTGCATATCTTCTGGGGTGAAGGTGATGCAGGGAAACTGCTTTGAGTTATGGTGGCAATGGTCGCTGTCTTCCTCTTCGCATGTAGCAAGAATTTGGGTTACAAAAATATCTGCATTTGCTAATGCTTCTCTTTGAGCGTCCCTTGAAGACTTGAAAGCCTTAGGAGCTCATAAAGAGTGATTCGAGCAGGGATGTTGGCTAGTTGAGCCAAGACATCAAAACAGAAGGGAGTTGGTGGTCTCGTACCGCTTTTCGGAAGAGCTTTGACATACTGAAGCTCTTTCTGCTTTTTCACGGATGACCTCATGGACTGCTCGATTGCCTCCACAGTTGGCTGTAGGGAGTTTACTACTGGCTCACCGTACTATTTCATGTACTGCTTGTCGGGTCGAGTCTTCGATGTAGGAGGTGCGCCCATGTCAGCAATAAAGGCGGACTCCTCATCTCCTGAACTAGTAAGAGAGGTGACATCTTCCTCAGTTTCTCCTGTAGATATACTCACCATATTGCTGGAGGAAGCTTTAGCCTGGCCTTTGGACTTCTTGCTTGTGACAGTCATCCAATGCTGGCTTTTGACAATGTCAAGATGGACCCACATTGTCTCTTCTTGAGGAGTAGGGACATGAATAAAACCTTTCTCCCTCTAGTTGTGAGGATCGATATTGATTACTCTTAGTTCACCTTTCAGGATGAGAATCACTCCGGTTGGTGCTAGTGGGAGATTTTATCTAAATTGAATTGGTGACGTTGCTGTAATTTTGGTGGTCACATTTTTTGTTCTGGACGAGGCTTCAACACCTCTGCATCGATTAAAGCCTAAAGGACATCTTTAAAGATGTAGCAGTTCTTGGTAAGGTGCCCCAACATCCTGTGATATAAACAGAAGTTGGGATTATCAGTCTTTTTACCTCTTTAGGGCGTCTGATCATCGAAAGTTTGAGTCTGTTACTCTTTTGGAGTAACTTGAATAGAGAGACCACATGCTCATCCTTGAAGGAATACGATTGATTAGCACGTGCCTATTCGGGAGCCATTTCTCTTCTGACTGACTGGGTCTTTGAAGGTGATTTGACTTCCATTGCCAGCGTATCTCTTCTTCTCGGTTGAGAAGATGACTTTGTTGTGTGTCGCATTGACTTGCCGGGTCTCGATTTGCTGTCTTTTTCTTCAGCCCTAACCCTGGCGACAATATCTTCCGCTTGCCAGCCTGATAGCACCAACTGCTTCCAGGTGCGACATTTTGCCAATCCCATTTGAGCGAGTAGGAAAGTTTGCAGATTATGATGGCAGGTCTAGACCAGAGTAAACTGGGTCATGCCGTTAGGACAACAGAGTGCCATACTTCGAAATCTCTTGACGAAAATTTTGATAGACTCTTCTTTCTTCTGCTTGGCTGCAAGGAGAGTCAGCACAAAAATTTCTGTATCGTCTTCAAAGAAATGAGTTAGAAACAACTTCTCTAGGTTGGCCCATGTCTTAATTGAGGTAGCAGGAAGTTTCATGAACCATTCAAAGATGACCCCCTTGAGAGTGCCAATAAATAAATGAGTCATAATGGCATCGTTTGATACTACATTCCCAGTTTGGGATTTGAAGTAGTATGGCGACCCTTTACCATCAAAAGTATGAAGGGTCAGTGCCTTGAATTTGGGAGGATAGGGAGTTGTGTCCCATTCTGTAGGGTAGGGTCAGACTCTCCCCACATCTTAGAGACTGTCTTAGTTGGCGAGAGCGTCAAGGCGTTGCTCCAATTTGTTCATCCTCTTGGAATGACTGCTCTCATTTTTTGAGTTATCCTCCTCTTCAGATGAAGATTTGGGTGGCTCAGAACGAATGCTTTTCATTCTCAGTGTATGCAGAAGATGTGCTCCTCCTCCTGTTTGCCCTTAGATTTCTTGGAAGAAGTTTTAGCCTTCAATTTCTTTTTGTCTTTAAGCAGTTGTGATAGCATCTGCTTAAGGGTGTCGATAGATTCTTGTTGAGTTTGAATTCATATCAAATTGTTTCCTTTAGACTCGGCCTGCTGCTCTTCGAATAGCTTGGCCACCTTCTTGGGAGCTCCCTCCATGTAGGCAAAGGCGGTTGTCTCCGAACTGGAATTCGAAGACCAGGATTCAATGGCGGAGTGCTCATTGTTCACCTCAATTCCCCTAGCCAATAGACTATAGTGGATTGGGGCAATTGTTCTCGTGTGGGTCCGAGTGTGTCAGTAGAGCCCTTCAGGTTCGGCAAGAGCATCCTTCAAACTTGGAGATTGATCAACATTCGACTCCCCTGAACTAAAAGCCAGTTGCTTCCCCTTGGACTTGATTGAAGTGGAAGTCGGCCCCAGCATGTTTGCAGCCGCTTCAGGGTATTCGACATCGGAGAATGATTTTTTCTTTCAGGATTGTTATCTCTTTGTTGATTCTGAAGCCGCTGACAATCGGCTAAAAATCAAAAGTTTTTTTATTTGAAAGTCGCAATGGCAATCAGAAAGTACTGCTGAGATGAGTTGCTCGTAGTGACATCGAGGGACGATTTAATGGACGCTCCTCTTCCTTGTCAGGTAGTCCCTCAGATCTGAGGAACTAGCCTCGAACTCTTGAGGGTGAGGGATTTTTGGCATCTTATGTCTTGAAAACATGCAATGTTGAACGCGGGTCTCACGTTGTTTTGTTGAAACGTGGACCTCGCATTGTGTTGAAATGCGGCCATCGCGTTTAGAGTCAGAAACACGGGCATCGTGTTCTGAGATAGACAGTACGCGGGCTTCGCGTTTTGGTGTCGGTAGAACGCGGGTCTCACGTTTGATGCAGACTTTGCATTGTTGAAGAACACGGGACTCGCGTTCTAGAATAGAAGCATGGTCCTCGCGTGGCTTAAAAGAGACACGGGTATGAACCTCGTGTTCTGAATCTACAAAACAGTTTGCCTCTACAGAATCTTCAATCTGTTGTCGACAAGCACGATGCCTCCGTCAATGTTCAGCATTCTGGTTGAGCCGCAGGAGTTGTTGGGAACCTTCGACAACCTGAAATTGCAGAGTTTGGAGAGGAGAGGGACGGTAGGTTTGATCTTCACCGTCACTTTCATCGTGCGCTGACGCATTAGCCTGCAGGTCTCCTGAGAGACATTGACATGGGTCGTTGATCGAGGTAAAATCGCGCACAAAAAGTGTATGTTTTGAAATCGTATTTAAAATGTGTGCTTTGGCTTCCTCAATACTTCTGTTATAGCATGGAGGCTAAAACGAGTCGAATCCACAAGGACGGGAGGCGATAGAAGCTTTACCGGTTGATTCACATGTTTGTTAAAAAGTTCTTCAAAGTTTTAAAGAATGAAAAAGAAGAAAGAAAACAATGAAAAGAGAATTACGGTGAAACACAAAGAAGTGGGAAACATAGAAAAGAATATGTTTTTGTGGTTTTGTTTTTATATCTAAAATAAAGTGAAAAAGAAAGAAAACCCATGGCTACTAACTACTAATGACTCCACCAACACGCTAACCTCTTAGTGATAGTTGCCTCACATGTATCATTGGCCATCACTAGTCCTTGGTTCAAGAGCGATTCAAAGCATGACCCATATGTAACTCATCACAACCCAACTCAACAAACAAGTGCAAGCTACACTTAAATCATCAAAACCAGATAAGAGCAAGCATGAAGTAAAGTAATGTTAGCTTGTTAGTGGCTAGGAAGTTAGAGTGTTAGATCCATCATCATGAGCCATCAATGGCTCTTACAAGAGCAAGGCCAAAACGAGGCTATTAGATTCATGTGGATTATCATAAAAGAAGTTAGCAAGTTGGTTGTTAGTAGTTAGTTGCCATGAGAGAAAAGACTAGCTACGCATGTAAAAGAGATTAGAGAGAAGAAAACAAAGATAAGGTAAGAGAGCACCTTTCATAGATTGTCACCTTCTATTACAAGCACTCTTGCTTCCCAACATGTACCACTCTCTCTCCCCCTAATACAAGATCTACAAGAAATGAAAAATACAAGGGAAGAAGAAGAAGAAAAACTATACTACACTACCTTAAACTACAAAATGAAAATGAAACTACTCCTAAAACTCTGCATATGTCCAACTCTGAAACCCCAAGGGGGTATTTATAGGAACCAGGGGAACAGGAGGCCAGGGGACAAGCCCTGGCCCAAAACGTGGCCGCGGCCATACTGGGGCCGCGCGCGCGGCGCTTCGAGCCGCGCACGGTCCCGTCTGTCCCCTATCAGGCCCTGTGCCCGGTTTCTGGTTTGCAGCCCCTAGATTTGACAAAATCAGCTCTCTAGGTCAATGACTATCTTTAATAGGCCTTTAATCACCAATTAAATGATGATTTAGGGTCTTCTTCTTCATTGCACACCATGGACCTAGAATCAAGCAAACAAATCCTTATTAGCAGAATTTAATATGAAATCAATGTGAAGATGTGATACAAATTATGCAAAATTAGAGACTAATCACACCCTCACACTTATCTTTTGCTCGTCCCGAGCAAAACAAAAAGCTAAGGAATTATTACACCACTTTCGCGGGTGACGCGATTGCACTGAGCATGTGCAATAAGCCGTTAAACCTCTAAGTTTCCCCTAGAGGAGGAGTTTTGTCTCCTGAGGGTTTTCAGCGGATTACACCCACAAAATCCATAAAGAAAGAAATCAAATGTTAGTATTTTAAAGACGCTTTTTGAAACAGAGAAAAGTGTTGAAGTATTTTTGCGAAAATATAAGTGATCTAAGGTCATAGGTTAACCAAAAATTGTTCTTTCTTAAACTAAGTCAAAATGCAAAAAATCTTGTTATAAATTAAATATAAGATTTAAAATTGAATTGACTCTTTGATCTTTCATAATTCTTAGAAAAATATGCACTTTGTGAACTGTGAAGATTTTTGGGATATTGACTCTAACTTTCATGCCATTTATTTATATTATTATATATATATATTTCCTTTTTCTTCCTTAGTTTTCTTAGGCTTTCTTATTTACCCGGGTAATGAGCCTTTAGCCAGTGACTCCCAAACCAGATGGTCTTAGGGCACCAGATGAGAAAACATCCCTCAGACTTAAGGACTCGAGTAAACAAGGCTACAAAACTAAAGGGGATTATTTATTTTTGTCCACCATTTTAGGTATGAATAATTATGCTTCATGAGGCATAATTACCCAACTTTAATAAGTGATTTTTATTATCATAATTTTTTTATATATATATTATATATTTATGGCATTTTTAGTCTTTGTTTCAATCCCAAAAATTGTGTAAGTGTGAAGTGCATAAATCTAAGGTAAAAAATTCAAGATCAAATTATCTTTTCAATCTTACTTCCTTATCTTGAAATTTAAACAAGATCTATTATTTTGACTTGGTTTAAAATTTCATAATTTTAGGTATTTCCTAATTCCTAAGATAATCTTAATTTTCTTAAAAATGGATCAAAACTATTTCTCTTCCTTCAAAAAGTTTTGTATAAAAAAGAAAAAAAAGTGTTTTTATATATAATTTTTTTTAATTAAAAGAAGTGTAAAAGAAAGAAATATAAAACTAACTACGTTAGTAAACCCCTCCCCCACACTTATCTCATGCATGGTCCTCAATGCATCGTGAATGTGTATAGACATGAAACAAATGGAGAGGGAAGGAAGATTACCTCAAGAGGGTGGCTCTGGTGGTGGTCGGATTGGGCCAAGCGATGCGACCCAATTAAGATATCGTGGATCATCCAGAAATCCACCAAGGACCTCTCTAATATGACCCCATAAAAGAATGATGGATTGAATGGTCGTATTGAAAAATTTATCTCCATCTAATTTCCAATTTTCAAAAATAATTACTGAGTCACTTTTGTTAACATTCTTGTCCAACAATGAAGTGTGATTTTGGGAAATGATGGATTTGGACTTAAATGGAATAGGAAGAAAAACCGATTCCGACTCGGGAAGTTGACTCAGATCAAGTCGAGAGTCAATAATGAGAGTCGAAATTGATTCAAAAATAGGGTCCAAACCAAAGAATTGATGTTCACACACTTTCCCCATAGTGTGAGCATAAGATATTGGTGATTCAATTTCACAGTGTACGGGTACAGGATTCAATGTTGACTCCGGAATAGAAAAAAAATCTGGTAAAGATACCGGAGTTATTATTGAATCAAAAAGTGAAATGGAGTTCCCAACAGGAAGTTCAGGATCACATTCAGGTTCGATTTCAATTTTAGGGAAGGATAACTTGCCAGAAGGTCCAGGTGACTTTCATAACTTGGAGTTTGGTCAAGTTCGAATGTGTGTTTCTGAAATTGAATCTGGATTCTCAAATTGACATGATTTAAGGGTCCAATCAGTAGAGTTAGGGATATAAGAATTGGTCAATGGTTGACAAGAAAGATTTTCCTCGCTCTCATTGATCAGATCACTCATTATTAATTCTAACCTACAGACAGACAGGGTAACAGAATGTTGAGTCTGAATCTTGTCTTCCATACTTTTTATAATTGGTTTTTCTTGAAAAGATGAGTATGGAAGTTGGTTTTGAAAATTGTGGTGAAATTGTGAGTCCATCGGATTTTGCGGTTGCTACTCGAACTCATGCAAGGGTTCCATACTTAAGTCCAGTATTGAAGTTTGTTCATTTTGAATTGGTGAGACTAGAAAAGATGAGTATGACTCTTGAAAATTTGGTTGAGAAGATGAGTCCAACATGAAAAGTTTGTTCATTCTTTCACAAAAGACTTCCAAACGCTTTTCTAGTTCAGATTCTTCTTCAATTGGATGCTCTAGAAAAGGAGTATGTGGAGTTTGATATGAAAAGGATTGTGAATTGAGCAAATTTTGCATTTGTTGTAGGGACTCTTCTATACTCCTTTTCAAATCAGATTTTTCTTCAGGTGGTGAAACAGAAAAGGAGTATATGAACCAAAATCGGGGAATGAAAATTATGGACAAGGTGGTTGATAATTGGACTCGGGGGAGTTGAATCCCCATGAACTCTGTGAAGAGTTAAAATTATTTTGAAGATATAGTCATATGATTGAGGATAAGGGTCATATTGAGTCGGATAATCCCAACTCGGCATATATGGTTGGTTCATGTTGTACATAGCCGGGTTGGAGTTATCCGAGTCAAATGAGATCGGAGTGAAATATGAATTTATATCATGATTGAAAGAATTATTGTTGTTAAAATTCATTTCACAATTTACAAAAAAAAAGAAACAAACAAACAAACAAAGAAAAAGAAAAAGAAAACAAGCCTATGCTAGGGTTGACTTAAACCTAGACGACTCCTAACTGGTTAGATTGTTCACGGGGGGTCTATTGTCAGAAGCTGACCACGACTTAATCGGCCAGGTAGGGGCAAGATCAGTGGGAGGTATCCGTGCCGGAGCAACGGGCCTAATTATGCCAAACCACTGTTCTTCGAGGTTTCGCCTCTCAATCACCAACCTTAGACACCGATTTAGCAAGAGTCAACTTCTAACAACTTTGTGATTGGTAGTAAAAAGTGCATTTTTATCATTACATTTACCATCACATTTTCATATTTATTCTTATAATTCTGCACATTTACTAATATTTTATTATTTATTGTGTGCAGGCCTTGAGAAATAAAAATAAAGGAATAAAGCCTCAAAAGAAGCCCAAAAGCCCATGTTTAAAGCCCAATGTAAAAGTTGCAATTATCAATTATCAAAATTGCAATTACTAAGGGCAATAGTTGCAAATTCTAAAAGAAGAGGGAAGGATAGACTTCTATTCAACCCTAAATACTTGCAGGATGAGGATAAAAGCCAAAGAAGGAGAATTCAAGATCACAAATTCGTTGATAAAAGATTTGGATTTTGGGTAACTTGCTTCCCAAGTTATCCCGAAAATCCAAAATAAGGAGTCAGGATTCATCTTCCAGAAGAATAAAGCCAGATGGACTGACCAGAGGATGCCACGCGCGAAAGCGCGTGGCTAGCCGACATCACTTGGCCGCGGAAATGTGGCCCAAGCCGCGTTTCCGCGACATTCCTGTCTTATCCCGCTACCAGTTTTCGTGGAGGAGTCGTTCTGGGACTCTACTTCCTTCTGCACCTATAAATACCCCTGCAGACGCAACAGAAAGGGCGGACAGCAGCTACAGAGCAAAATCTAGGGTTTTTAGGCTAACTTGTAATTTAGGTTAGGTTTTATTTTCGTTTTCTTTCGTAATTTTTTTTTGTAACCGAGAGGAGAGGATGCTTTCATGGAGGAAGGAGATCAACTTGTACTGAGGGTGACAATCGGTGTAAGTCTTACTTTTCCTCCATTGTTAATTGAATCGACTCAAGGTTGGTTTTTGTTCTTTTATTGTTGTTTTCTTTGTTCTTGTTTTCTTTTATTGTTTCTCTCTGATGTTTTGTAAACCATGAGATCCGATCGCTTCGAGACTGCCTAGCCGAAGAAGTGCCCTTGATGGCCTATGGAGATGAACAAGCCTTCTCTTTAGTTTGTCTTTTCTTTTCATAGTGTAGATCGCGAAGGCGGAAGATCCTATACGCCATACTTGAATGCCTTCCAAGACAAGATAAGTCGTTGCAACAGAGCAAAGGTAAGCAGGGCAGAAGAGGTAGGTATGTGTTTAATTTTCTTTCTTTTATTTCTTTAGTATAGAACACCACATCTTCCCAATTTCTTTCCCGACTCAATGTAAATACCATTGTAACTAACAAAATAAATAAAAAAAGAGATAACTTACTTAAACGCTTCCATCGCTAGTCCCTCCCTGAGGATCATGACCCGCATAGCCATTACTACCGCGGATTAGAATTGAGCACCTTGCACATCTTTATTTCTCAATCTAAAATACTTTATTTTATGTGCAGGTGAAATCTCAATCAAAATTTTGGCGCCGTTGCCGGGGAGGGACGGTAAGTATTCTCTAAAAAATAAAAAATAAATAAATAACTAATTCTTTTATTCTTTCTGTTTGCAGGTTTGGAGAACAGAAAACAGCAGCAAGGACGTATAGCAACTCTGTGCCTCTGCCCTCGAAGGCAGAGCAGCAGAGCCTACTACCTTGCCGCGTAAATGCGGCAATAGCCGCGGATCCGCGGCAGTAGTAGAGAACTACTTACTGAATTTTCTGCAGGTTGCTGCAAGCTGAAATTTGATTTGTCAGCTCTGTTATATTTGTTCTGTGATAAACCTGCACACTGCTAATTAATCAACAGTAAAATACTTGTTGAAAAAGATAAAAAATTAATTAGACGTTTGCATTTTAGGCACGTGTCTTTTCAATTCATTTATTTTTACTGTTGAAGAGTGCTGGAGTAAGATACGTTCGCATTGCATGTAGAATAGGACTCATCTCTAGGTTGATTTTCATTGCTTTGAGTGAATCTTATTTACATATCTTGTACACTTGCACAAACTTATCTTAAGGGTACTAACCCATAACAAGATAAGGTGGGGATTTAATCATCCTTCCTTGGCCCAAAAATCATATTCCAAGCACTCATTAACCCAAGCCTAACTAAAAATGAGTAGACGTTGGCCCTAAGGACATCTCGGACTCAATTAGGAGATTATCCTAATGGGGAACGGTGTTGGAAATTGACTCCTGCCAAATCAGTGTCTAGGAAGGGGATTGAGGGCCGAAAGCCCGAAGATTGGTGGTTATTTAATTAAGGAACGTCTTTGACGGAAAACCTCCCACCAATCTTGCCCTGACCTGGCTGATTAACTTGTGGTCAAAGTCTGCACCCTACCTCCCGTGGACAGTCTAACCAGTTAGGAGTCGTATAGGTCATAAGTTTACCCTAACTTAGGATAGAATTTTTTTCTTTTTGTTTGCTTATTTGTTTGTTTTCTTTTTCTTTGTTTGTGTTTGTGTGATATGGCCTATAACAATAATTTTTTCAACTTTAATGAGAATCCATATTACACACCAACCTCTTATTCGGATATTACCAACCCGGCATATCATAACTTTGACCAACCTAGTGTGCCAGATTGGTCTTATCCGAATCATTACATGCCCCAGTCCCAATACTATGAACAAGATTGGAATAATCATCGCTACTCTTCACAGAGTCAATGGGGATTCAATACCCCTGAGCCGTATGGTCAACCACCTATTCAACCATTATCTTCATATACGTCTCTTTCCACATCACCAAGGTTTCAGTCCACCATTGATCTATTCGATGGGTTAGAAGAAAAAGTGGATCGGTTGCAAGATATAATGAATGATCAAATTTCTAGACTTTCCAACATTCTTGAGCAAGTTGATAGGAACCAAGAATCATTCTGTCTAGAAGACCTTGATCAAAATTCAATTTCATCACATCAATATGAACTTGCTCAACCCCAATCCTTGGACAAATTGGCTAGTTTTAATTTTAATGAGATTGAATTAGATTGTGAATGTGAACCCGATCCCCAACTTTGCGATTCAGTTTTCATTTTCGAATCTATGTTGACTCCGGTATCCTTACCTAATTTGGACCAATTTTCTGAGCCAACATTTATTCCTGTACCCATAGATCATGAAATTGAATCACCCATTTTTGATGATCATCATATTGAACTTGACCAATTTCATACTTTTGAAAGTCCCATTGACAAATTGGCAAGTTCTCATTTTTATGAGATTGAACCGAATGAGATATGTGACTTTGATTCTCAAATCTGTGATCAAGTTCAAATTCCCGAATCAATATTGACTCCTGTTTTGTTACCCGACTTAGGTAATCTTTTAGAGTCAGATTTGATTCCCACACCTATCATTCCTGAACTTGAATCACCAATATTGAGTCACATTCCATTATGGGAAGATGATTGTGGACTTGAGTTTCAACTTCTTGACTTGGACACACTTCTTGAAACAAGCTCGACTCCTGAACCCTTACTTGATTTAAGTTTCTTTCCTGAGTCAGTATTCGTTCCTGAACCTATCATTCTTAAGTCCAAGTCAACCATTCTACCAAGTCACATTCTTTTGTTGGACATAGGTATAGACCATGACTTTGAGATGATTTTCTAGTACTGGTCATGTAAAGGAAGTATGTTTCACGAGAGGATCTTCCATGATCCTATTCATACTGGGGACTGTAAACATGTAAATAAAAAAGAGGTCAATAAAGGTAGGTCCCGTGAACTACCAGATTATCTTGATTGGGTAGCAACGCTTGGCCCAATTAGACCACCACCTGAGCCGCCACCTTGAGGTAACATCTGCCTTCCCTTTCTTCTTTTTCATGCATATATGCATTCATTCATACATTGAGGACAATGCATGAGATAAGTGTAGGGGTAGGCCTTACTAACATACTAACATAGTTAGAAACTAACCAAAATTTGCTAATAATAAAAAAATTAAAAAAAAGGACAATATTTTGACTTATCTTTTGAAATAAATCTAAGTCAGTCTTAAGAATTAGGAAAATAATAATTAGGATTTCTAAAAACTTGGTCAAAATAAATAAATTGTTGAATTTTTAGGTATAGGAGGAGAAATTGAATAAGTAGTTAGTCTTAATTTTTACCTTAATGAAATGTGCATACCTAATGCATATCTAGGATTCTAAGACAAATACCCTTGTGCCTCATATAAAAAAAATTAAAAAAAATCACTAATTAAGCTGGATACATGTGCCTCAAGAAGCATAAGTATTCACGCCTAAAGGTGAGTTTATAAATAAACGTCCTTAGTTTTGTGGCCTAGTTCACTCGAATTTGAGTCCGTGGGGTGTTTTCTCACCTTGTGCCCTAAAGCCGACTGGTTTGGGAGCCACCGACTTTAAGTTCGCTACATGGGTGGATTAGAAAGCCTAAACTAAGAAAATTACTTTTATATGTACTAACACATCTAATAGTCAATTAGTTAGGTATGAGGGCCTCAAGAAGCCTTGATACTTACACGAAAAAAAATTAGATGAGTTATACATATTTAAAATAATAATAATAATAATAATATATATATATATATTCATAATAATAAAGAGGCATGAGAGTTTAAGTTAAGAAATTTCTAGTAAAAATTCATAAGGATGCATATGATTTTTGGTAACGAAAAGACTATACACAACTTCAATTTTGATCCTTACTTAAAATGGATAACAATTTACTTTATAAAGACTAAGTCTAAGAATGAATAAAAATGATAATTCTAAAACTTATAGACTACCTAGTCTTTTCAAAAGTATTTCAAATATTTTCCTTTTCATGGATTTGTGGGTGTAATCCGCTGAAAACCCTCACGAGACAACACTCGTCCTTTAGGGTAACCTAGGGGTTTAACGGCTTGTTGTACGTGCTAAGTGCAATCGTGATTCCTACGAAAGTGAGTTAGCTAGTTTAGTTTTTCTTTTTCTTTTGATTTTTACTCGAGGACGAGCAAAAGATAAGTGTGGGGGTGTGATTGGTAGTGAAAAGTGCATTTTTATCATTACATTTACCATCACATTTTCATATTTATTCCTATAATTCTGCACATTTACTAATATTTTATTATTTATTGTGTGCAGGACTTGAGAAATAAAAATAAAGGAATAAAGCCTCAAAGAAGCCCAAAAGCCCATGTTTAAAGCCCAATGTAAAAGTTGCAATTATTAATTATCAAATTGCAATTACTAAGGGCAATAGTTGCAAATTCTAAAAGAAGAGGGAAGGATAGACTTCTATTCAACCCTAAATACTTGCAGGATGAGGATAAAAGCCAAAGAAGGAGAATTTAAGATCACAAATTCGTTGATAAAAGATTTGGATTTAGGGTAACTTACTTCCCAAGTTATCCCGAAAATCCAAAATAAGAAGTCAGGATTCATCTTCCAGAAGAATAAAGCCAGATGGACGGACCAGAGGATGCCACGCGCGAAAATGCGTGGCCAGCCGATATCACTTGGCCGCGGAAACGCGGCCCAAGCCGCGTTTCCGCGGCATTCCTATCTTATCCCGCTACCAGTTTTCGTGGAGGAGTCGTTCTGGGACTCTACTTCCTTCTGCACCTATAAATACCCCTGTAGACGCAACAGAAAGGGCGGACAGCAAGCTACAGAGCAAAATCTAGGGTTTTTAGGCTAATTTAGGTTAGGTTTTATTTTCGTTTTATTTTGTAATTTTTTTTGTAACCGAGAGGAGAGGATGCTTTCATGGAGGAAGGAGATCAACTTGTACTGAGGGTGACAATCGGTGTAAGTCTTACTTTTCCTCCATTATTAATTGAATCCACTCAAGGTTGATTTTTGTTCTTTTATTCTTGTTTTCTCTGTTCTTGTTTTCTTTTATTGTTTCTCTCTGATGTTTTGTAAACCATGAGATCCGATCGCTTCGAGACTGCCTAGCCGAAGAAGTGCCCTTGATGGCCTATGGAGATGAACAAGCCTTCTCTTTAGTTTGTCTTTTCTTTTCATAGTGTAGATCGCGAAGGCGGAAGATCCTATACGCCATACTTGAATGCCTTCCAAGACAAGGTAAGTCGTTGCAACAGAGCAAAGGTAAGCAGGGCAGAAGAGGTAGGTATGTGTTTAATTTTCTTTCTTTTATTTCTTTAGTATAGATCACCACATCTTCCACATCTTTCCAATTTCTTTCCCGACTCATTGTAAATACCATTGTAACTAACAAAATAAATAAAAAAGAGATAACTTACTTAACGCTTCCATCGCTAGTCCCTCCCTGAGGATCACGACCCGCATAACCATTGCTACCGCGGATTAGAATTGAGCACCTTGCACATCTTTATTTCTCAATCTAAAATACTTTATTTTATGTGCAGGTGAAATCTCAATCAACTTTCCCCTTAGGTCAATCTCCTAAATGAGTCCGAGATGTCCCTAGGGGCCAACGTCTAGCAAGTTTTTTTTAGGCTTGGGTTGTGTGAGTGGGGAGGTGATTTTTGGGCTAAGAGATGGTAATAACTTCCCCACCTTATATTGTCTTGGGTTTTGCTCTTAAATATAATTTGTGCAAATGTGCAATATAGATAAGAATGAACACAAAAAAGTGAGTAAATCACTGAAGTGTTTGTCCTAACTATATGCAATGCAACATATACACCTCCGTTAAGATCACAACTACATAAGAACAAATACAGTATATTAGAATGAAAATTGACACGTGCCTAGATGCAAATGTCTACACCATTTTAAAGCATCCAATTTCTGTATTTTAGTTCTTAAAATTATTTACAGTATACAGGTAATAATAAAAAAAATTTAGCAGCAGAGTATATGAATGTAGAAGAAATTACACAACCACACTTGAGCAAGTGTGGACTTCTGCAATGCTAAAATTCAACCTGCACACAAAAAAACAAAGAAGAATAAGTTAACAAACTTATGAAATCAAACCATTCCCATCCCCGGCAACGGCGCTAAAATTTGATCGAGGTAAAACCGCGCACAAAAAGTGTATGTTTTGAAATCGATATTTAAAATGTGTGCTTTGGCTTCCTCGATACTTCCGTTATAGTATAGAGGCTAAAACGAGTCGAATCCATAAGGACGGGAGCCGATAGAAGCTTTACCGGTTGATTCACGTGTTTGTTAAAAAGTTCTTCAAAGTTTTAAAGAATGAAAAGAAAAGAATGAAAAGAGAATTACGGTGAAACACAAAGAAGTGGGAAATATAGAAAAGAATATGTTTTTGTGGTTTTGTTTTTATATCTAAAATAAAGTGAAAAAGAAAGAAACCCATGATTACTAACTACTAATGACTCCACCAACACGCTAACCTCTTAGTGATAGTTGCCTCACATGTATCATTGGCCATCACTAGTCCTTGATTCAAGAGCGATTCAAAGCATGACCCATATGTAACTCATCACAACCAAACTCAACAAACAAGTGCAAGCTACACTTAAATCATCAAAATCCGATAAGAGCAAGCATGAAGTAAAGTAATGTTAGCTTGTTAGTGATTAGGAAGTTAGAGTGTTAGATCCATCATCATGAGCCATCAATGGCTCTTGCAAGAGCAAGGCCAAAACGAGGCTATTAGATTCATGTGGATTATCATAAAAGAAGTTAGCAAGTTGGTGGTTAGTAGTTAGTTGCCATGATAGTTAGTTTCCATGAGAGAAAAGACTAGTTACACATATAAAAGAGATTAGAGAGAAGAAAATAAAGATAAGGTAAGAGAGCACCTTTCATAGATTGTCACCTTCTATTATAAGCACTCTTGCTTTCCAACATGTACCACTCTCTCTCTCTAATACAAGATCTACAAGAAATGAAAAATACGAGGAAGAAGAAGAAAAACTATACTGCACTATCCTGAACTACAAAATGAAAATGAAACTACTCCTAAAACTCTGCATATGTCCAACTCTAGAACCCCAAGGGGGTATTTATAGGAACCAGGGGAACAGGGGGCCAGGGGACAAGCCCTGGCCCAAAACGTGGCCACGGCCGCGGCCATACTGGGGCTGCGCCGCGGCGCTTCGAGCCGCGCGCGGTCCCGTCTGTCCCCTGTCAAGCCCTGTGGCCGGTTTCTGATTTGCAGCCCCTGGATTTGACAGAATCAGCTCTCTAGGTCAATGGCTATCTTTAATAGGCCTTTAATCACCAATTAAATGGTGATTTAGGGTCTTCTTCTTCATTGCACACCATGGACCTAAATCAAGCAAACAAAGCCTTATTAGCCGAATTTAATATGAAATCAATGTGAAGATGTGATACAAATTATGCAAAATTAGAGACTAATCAGTTGTATGGGCTGCATGAGAGGCTTTCAGAACCTCTTCTAAAGTGACACCGCTTGCGCTGTGGGCAGTGGTGCGGGCCACTTTAGAAGTAACCTCCGAAGAGATTCAAGAGCAAGTCTTAGAAGAGACTTTGCGGTACTGCCGCATTGCCTTGGGACTGGCGAAGCCTGAGGAAAAAAATTCTTCAAACTTTCTTTGGCCAAATTCCAATGATGAGGGATTCTACCATCTTCCTGAGGAGTCGGACATCGATTTGTGCCAAGGCATCCTCGTCAGTAGAGAAAGAAGTTCCCGACAGACTCGCCATCTTTTGTTTGGTCAAAAAGTCTTGGTCGAAGTAAAGTTTCTATGACTGGCTGAAAGATTACAATGGAATGATCCCGATTACAAAAAAGAGGGGAGAAGATATGATTCTCCCCTTTTTTCAAGCTGGGTTCTTTGTGTGGCGATAGAGAGTAATTCTTGTTTTCTATTGACCGGCCGACTGTCCAGCTTCTATTTAGGATGCTCTCGAAGATCAATCAGGAGGAAGCTCTGTTTTTAACATACTGAGTGTATAGAGTCCACTAATTACTCCTTTTCTCTCTCTCTCTCTCTCTCCAAAAAGCAAGAAGCTTATAGCTTGAGAATTCACAGCTCTCAATCTCAGAAAAAACCTCTTCCTTTTCAAAAGCCTCCTCCTCTCCATAGCTACTCAGGCTATTCATAGAGAGTCTTAAGTGTATTATTGTCCCCTAAAATCCCTCCATTATAGGGGATTAACTGCTCATTATGTAGGGAGTCAATTGACCCAGTAATGGGGTCAATTACAACAGAAACGCGGGACTCGCGCTGGACATGGATCTCGCATTGCTTGTTGTAGACGCGGGCATCTCAGTTTAGAAGACGGAGTTGCTCAGACCTGCATTTGAAGTGAAACACAAGGTTTCTCAGACCCGCATCTGATATGAAGCACCGAGTTGCTCAGACCTGCGCTTGAAATGGGACGCGAGGTTGCTCAGACCCTGCGTTAGATGCGGAGTTCCTCAGACTCGCGTTAGATAAGACGCAGAGTTACTCAGGCTCGCGTTGAACGCGGGTTTACTTTGGCTCGCGTCTAAAGTCTCTGTGTTTCCTTGGACGTGAGATCCACATTTTAATTAAAATGCGACCTTCGTGTTAAGGTGAGGCTTGCATCAGATAGCTTGTCCTTTGTGATTTTTAGACAACCTACACAACCGTCAATGCTAGGGACAATCGGATCGACTCTAGGGCTTTCTGATCTAGAATCTCCCACTTTCCATCAGAAATCTCCTTTGGTTTGTAGGCCTTTTCGCTGAGAGAAAGATAGAGATTTTGCTGGTACAAGTAGTCTTCGATCTGCATATTCCAGAACCCGAAGTTCACGCTATTGAATCTTTCAACTCTAATCTTCACTTTATCTGCCAACTAGAACCAATACTCTGATACCAGTTTTTGGAATAAGGGCTTTCACGATGACGATGAACAAGAATAGATCAAGTTAAAAGAAAGGAGCAAAATTGTAGATCTATCGAAAGATAACACACAGAGAACACCAAAAATTGCGTGAAAAACCAAAAACAAGAAAAAACTATAGAGTCTCTCATAAATTTACTATTATCGAGATATTACTGGGCGACTAAGAAGAATACCTCATAGCCGCTCTTTACAATAGCTCTAGGTTTTCACCACCCCATACACCTAATTAGTCACATCTATTTTTATAGAGAATACTAGGGCTACAAGTTGCCACATTCTTAAATTGCCCTTGATACATGGTTTGAGTTTCAGGTATCAAGCTTCCTAGGTGGACCACATTCATTGCGACTCACTGCGCCTTGGGAATGTTCCTCAGCTCTGTCACTCGGAATGCTCCTCCCGAGATTCCAAGTGATCTTCCGAGCACTTGAACATTCCTGCATCTGAAACTTCAAGCTCGCCCACACTCGCTTGTAGCACATCTTTACTCAGAGAGTCAGTAAGATAGTCCAGTCCTCAGGAGACTCTTCCTGAGGCCCTGCCTCCGAGTCACCCAGGATGGATTTCCAGTCATCCTAACTCCCACTGTGACTGGGCCTCACGGTTATTCCTGTTGTGATCAACGTCGATATAATAAGAGAAAAACACGAAGTTGGAGACTCGATACGGAAGTGTAGAAGATCTACCACAAGCAAGCAATCGAGAAAATTACCACAAAATACAAAAACACCAGATTTAACAAAGTTCGGCAAGAGTACCTACGTCCACGGGGAAGAGGGGAGAAATTATATTAAAAACAGAGAAGAAAATATAAGAGTTACAAAAAATCTCTCTCTCTCTAACAACTCTCAATGGTGGAAATATCTCTTGAACTTGACTTTTATTGACTTGCCTTGTAAGGCCACCACTATGGGGTTTATATAGGCTCATAGGATGATCCTAATCTAACCTAAACTTCAACAATACAATTAGTACCGTCTCAAATAAAGAAGAAAACTCGAATCCAACTTAAACTAGAAACAGAACCTGAAAAGGAAACTGCAAGAACCGATATAAGTCGACTATAAGTCAACTTATAGTGCACTAGTTGACTATAAGGAATTATCAGTCGACTACTCTGACAAAATCCGAGAACCTTACTTTCTGTTGCAAGTATTAGTCACTATACATGAAGTATAAGTTGACTAGGCTAAAAATAAGTCGAGTAATATTGTTTATATGTCGATTTCTAATATGCACAAGTTCCCTGCATGTCTGTGCTCGATATCTGAAGTTTGTAACACCTTCACCTGAAGCTGATTCTTCTCTAATGAATATGAGGCACTCAAAATACTAACAATCTCCACCTTGACTTATGTTTATTGAGTCTCTTTGTAGAAATTGGCTTTCACTTCATTCATCGTGCTTTCTCCCCCCTTTTGTGACTTCACGTGGCTCTCTCTCAAGCTAGTTCTCTACCTTACCTCTTGAGAAGCTTGATGAACTTTAGAGATGCTCTGAACTTCTCCACCGGATCTTTGTCATCATGTTTGCTGGATTCTTCTTTATACTGATTTTTACCAAGTCGACCACCTTGTCATTTACGATCCAGTGACATATCTTTTTATACATCACATCAATGTGCTTCATTCTCTTTTGATACCTGTGATTATTAGCAAAATGATAGCACTCTGACTATCGCAATGAATCCGAACTGAATCTTGTATGATACCGAAAGTCTCGACCAATCCTCTCAACCATAACTCTTCCTTTGATGCCTCAACTCTAGCCATACACTCTGCTCTGTCATTGAAAGAGCAACAGTATCTTGCAACTCTATTTTCCAACTAATAACGCACTTAGCATACACCGTCAAATACTTTCGCTGTTCAAGATCTCCTGCATAATCTGCGTCAATATAGTCTTGTAAAATCCTAGGATTCCTATAATCTTTGAAACACAAAGCTTACTCTCGCAGTCCCTCATAGTTATCGTAGCATCCACTTCACTGCTTATGTTGCTTTCCTTGATTTGACATGAGCCAACTTATTATACTAACTGCACAGGCTAAGTCAGGCCTAGTGCAGACCATATCATAGATGAGTGATCCTACTGACTAACATATGGCACTCGAGACATCTCCTCCTCCTCTTTTAGTGATTGTGGACACTCCTTGGAGGATAATTTTAAGGGATCTGCCAAAAGAGTTGTCAGTGGTCTTACTTCCTGTAAATTAATTAGAAGGGGATGAATAGGTGATGTCCTAATCAAATACGGAATTAAAAATTTAAACTAACAATTTTACACTAAATAAAGCAAGTAAACAATATTAAACAATTAGGCAATCCCAAGCATGTATATCAATTGAACTCAAGTAATATCAAGCATATAAAGATATGAACAATATGAGCATGTAAGATAAATAAATACAAGTGAGTAAAGAGAGAGATAAGTAATCACAAATACGAGAGATTTATTTCGAGGTTCGAGCCACTTATTCTACATCTCTGTCTTCACCGCAATGAAGAATTTCTACTAGAATTGATCCTGCAAGATCACTCGGTGTCACAGCATCTACAAGACTCTCGGACCCACAAGTACCCTCACATGTTCCCGCAAGAACAACACACGCGAACCCTCAAGCTCGTCGAAACCACAACCTCCAACTTCTTCAAATACAAAGGTAAAACACCTGGCGATCACTCTTGATCACAAACAAACACTTCTCACAAACAAAAATCCTATAGGATAGATTTAGCAATGAAAGGCTCAAGCTTATGTGAGAAAACTAGATAGATTTGAGAGAGTAAAGCTCAAGAAAATCCTTAAAAAACTCAGGAGTAGTACTCTTGAAAACTCACTTTTGATATGTAAATAAACCTCAAAAAACTTGTTGAGAAAACTCTATTGAAGATGGAAAAATAGGCTCTTGAGAAACTTCTTCAAAACTCAACCAAAAACCCCATTTATATAGGCCCAGAAAAACTAGCCGTTGGGGGTTAAAAAGTGTCAAAAATCGTCTATCGGTCAACTGCCAGATCGATCGACCAACAATCATATATATGACTGTTGGAGCCTGGCGGTCGACCGCCGATCGACCGACCATAGACCACTTTGTACAAAAGATTAAATTTGAGCATAGTTTTGAGGTCCAAAATATTTGAATTTAGAAATAAGTAAGAAGAATTTGTAGATCTTTAAGTCTTCTTTCTAATGCAACTTAAATCAAATCAATATACTATTAGAGTTAAAGATATGAGCAAAATACTGAAATATGTCAAATTAGAAAACTATAAACTATTATCAAAACATGAACTGACTTCAAACCAATATTTTATATCTTTATCCTTTGAATCAGAAAATGATCATTAAATAATAAATGTATCTCTAAAAGTTATATTTTAAATTCAGTTTAAACCATGTCAATTGAATATCAGAATAAAATATTATTGCTAAAATACTGAAATGGTGTCGAGCAGATCATTATAAAGATCGGCCGACCAGTCGACCGATCCACCAACCAGAGAGCCAAGCTCTCTGGAGGTTGACCGTTCGGTCGATCAAAACCAACAGAGAGCACTAAACTACTCCGCGGTTGACCAGTCGGTCGATCGACATGCACAGCCAGTTAGCCTGTGCACATCCGGTCGACCGGGCTCAGCCTCAAAACAACATATTAAGTAGTTTTAAACATCTTTTTAAACTCAAACAAATTTCAATAAATTTCACAAAAATAAGTTCATGTAAATACAGTAGAGCACAAATATGTCTGATTAAAAATCACTATATATTACAAATATGTGAACTTATTTTTGAGACGACGAATTTCAATCTAAAAATCAAAATAGTATTTTTCGGAAACCAAACTTTTAAATGAAAACTAGCTTTTACAAAACTCTATAAATATAAAACAAGTTATTCAAACATATTTGAAGCTCAATAGTGTATGGATACACCAATAAAATGTTATGAACTTATTTTTGATGAAATAAATTTTAAAACCAAAACACAAAACGTAAACCGGTTAAACCGAGACCAACTTGTGTGTGCGTGTAAGCTTGAGCAATCAAAACTATTCTATTCTTTACATAAATTCTAAACTTATAAATCTTGACTCATGTTTTCTTTTTGAATAAATTTTCTTCATAATGTTGACTTGATCCAAACTCGATCCATATAGAGCTAGACTTCTCTTTTTTGAGTACTTTATACAATCTTTAAGCTTGAGCTTTTGAATCAACACGTGCTAAGTTCAAAACTTGACTTTGAATTTTTTGTTAAAGCTAAACACCAAACTAAAATCTTTATAAATATCTGAAACTTAAACAACATAAGATCATTAGTACTATAACTACATGAGTTAATTATCATCAAAACTAGAGTAATGGACCTTTGGGCCAACAATCTCCCCTTTTTGATGATGACAAAACATATGGAGTTATATATACATGGATTAAAGATAAGCTTTGTAAAAACTCCCCCTTAACTCATGCATAGCATAAAACATGTAGATATTCAATAAGCTCATAACTAAACATCAAACATAGACATATATGCATAAACATAAACATATCATGCATATATAATCTCCAAATTTCTGTCCCCCTTTTTGTCAATTCATCAACAAAGGGGCAAATAGAACATGGTAAATGTATATGCAATATAAATATATGAAGAGGAGAGACGTCAAGTTAACTCACCTGCATGCATGCATTATATGGAGAAGGGATAATTAAACCTAACCCACATAAGTATAATATACAATGTATAGTCGGAAATGTTAAGCTCCCCCGACACACTTGTATGATGTAAAGAAGAGAGGTCAATCTCTGCTTTATACAATACACTCATCATAAATTTACATATAGAGAAGACATTAAGTTAACTCCCCTTGCATTTAAGTAATACATATCAAAAATAAATTTTGAAAATAATTAAAATTTTAATTTTTTAAATCAATTAAAAGGATAAATAATTTAAAGTTGGCTTATTGTAAAATTGAAACCAATTTTGAAATATTACTTGTAATTAAACATAAACATACATACCATTTTAAGTCAAAGAATATTTCTCTTTTTTTAAATAATCACAAAATTAATGCATAAGCTTGTTAAAAATAAAGCAAATGAATTTGAAGTAAAACCAAGCTTAGCATGAAATCAATTATCTTATAAAAATATATATAGACAGTGATAAACATAATCAATCATGTATATGTATATCAATTAAATACCACTTGAAATTTAATGCATACATATATAAATAAACATGAATGAGTATACAAAAATGAAATATCATAAGAATCATGTGTATAACTCATTGAAATCACCAACCTACATGCACATGTCAAAACAATAACCATTTAAGTATATACAAGACTTGATCACCCAAACCATTCGCCCACTTAAGGTAGAAGTTTTCAAAAATTATGATTTAAAAATAGCTTAGTAAAAATTGAAAACACTGCCAAATGAAGAATAAAAAAACTAATTTAAATTAGTTTTGAAAACCAGTTCAAGACCTTTCAAACATAAACCAAATCATATATATCATGAAACTTATATATTACACAAGAATTGTCACTCAAAATCTATATAGCATAAGAATGTGCTCATGAATATGAAATCATGAGTAAAAGAAAATGATGAGTGCACAAAAGTCATGTAAGAAACACATTCATGAAGATAAAGCAATAAAACTAAAAATTATTCATCAAAACTCATATGAAATTCTTTTCATAAGCATGGCATATCATATAACATGTAAGAATCATCAAAATTAGGACATGCAAGTACACTCAAACATAAATTTAGTACACAAATGAAATAGTACGTGCATATCATGAAAAATAAGTGTATCTCAAGAATTGTACATGTAAAACACAAGTTTTAACAAGATTTGCATATTAACATATATTCAAAATATCTAAATTATGATATGCTTAAAAATATAAGATGGAGGATAGAGATAGTTACCAAAACTGATTGAACTAACCTCCATTTCTCCAAAACAAAGTTGTTCTCCCACCTAAACACCTTGATAGTGATGCATCCATTGATTTGTCCATCAAGTTCCGATTGCATCTACCACAAAGGCACCAAATCTCTTATCTTGTGAGAGCTAACATCTACATTATAAACAAGTGGTGTGGATTTTGGTACCCAGATCTTTTTGGGTCCACTGGGATTAGTAGAATTTGGTCCCTAAACATTCTTATTTGCAAAATTAGAAAAATTTAATTTATCATAGTGAAATTTTACAAGATGGCCTTTGCGGCTCAATGTGTACATATGTGCACTCTAACATATAAAATAGTGTGATCATGGTGTGCATGTGGTGGTGTGTACCGTGGAGTGTGGCATGAACATGTGGAGTTTATTTCTTTTGAAACAAAGTTTCCAATCTAAAATGATTAAAAGCACATTTGCTCAAATTTGAGCTCAAACAATCAATTCTATTTTTCAAAATATGAATCTCATTTTTATCAATATAGGATAAAGCAATATTAGCATGAGAAATATGACAAGAATGAAAATTAAAATTATTTTCTTTTGAAAGAGAAATATAAGTCTTTTCTTTTTCAGCCAACATAATTTTCTTTTACAAAGACTTATTTCATTTAAAATAATCTCCTTTTCTTTAAAATCAAAGCAAATTGGTTTTCCAAAGATTCATTTTCTTTTGAAGTAATTTTAAATTTATTTTGAAGAGAATCCTTTTCTTTTAAAATAAAATCATTTTTATTTTTCAATCTTTTGTCTTCAACCTTTAACAAATCATATTTTTCAAGAAGTTTTTGACAAAACATAATAAGATCATCATATGACATATCATCATCTTCATCAAGATCGGATTTAGAATTTAACTCAAGGGGGTCATTCCCTTGGACCACGTAGCACATATCAGAAGTGTCACTTCCTTAATCCGAGTCTCTCTCCATGTCGTTTGGCATTTGTTCACCAAGAGAGGTCAAATTGTTTCATACTACAAAAGCCGAATCAATGTTAGAAACTCGAGATAAATAATCATCATTTAGGGTTAGTTTTAATGCACGAATGGCTTTTTCATTAGCCTTAAGATATTTATCATTTATAAAATATGATTCTTTAATAGTGGCAAGATAAACATGTATACCAAGGGCTTTAAGATATAAATTCATCTTAACTTTCTAATTTTAAAAGTTAAGAATATCAAACATGAGAGGTGCAAGAAAATCCATTTGTGTGTACAAACAAATAATGTGATTAGTAAAAACAAGGATCTTTACCTCTAGGTTATTAGACCCAAATCAAGAGCACCAAGCTCTAATACCAATTGTAAATCACTTAGAGGGGGTGAATAGGTGATGTGCTAATTAAATGTAGAATTAAAATTTAAACTAATAATTTTACACTAAATAAAACAAGTAAACAATATTAAACAATTAGGCAATCCCAAGCATGTATATCAGTTGAACTCAAGCAATATCAAGCATATAAAGATGTGAACAACATGAGCATGAAAGATAAATAAAGTAAGTAAAGAGAGGAGAGATAAGCAATCACAAACACAAGAGATTTGTTTCGAGATTTGAGCCACTTGCTCTACGTCCCTGCCTTCACCGTAATAAAGAATTTCTACTAGAATCGATCCCGCAAGATCACTCGATGCCACAACACCTAGAAGACTCTCAGACCCACAAATCCCCTCACTTGTCCTGCAAGAATAATACACGCGAACTCGTAAGCTCGCCAAGGACACAACCTTCAACTTCTTCAAATACAAAGGTAGAACACTTGGTGATCACTTCTTGATCACAAATAAACACTTCTCACAAACAATGATCCTATAGGATAAATTTAGCAATGAAAGGCTCAAGCTTATATGAGAAAACTAGATAGATTTGAGAGAGAAAAACTCAAGAGAATGCTTTGAAAAACTCAAGAGAAGCACTTTTGAAAACTCTCTTTTGATATGTAAATGAATTTCTAAAAACTTGCTGAGAAAACTTTGTTGAAGAAGGAAATAGGCTCTTGAAAAACTTCTTCAAAACTCACCTAAAAATCCCATTTATATAGTCCAAGAAACACTACCTGCTGGGGGTCAGAAAGTGCAAGAAATAGCCTATCGGTCAACTTTTCGGTAGACCGACCAACGATCATATTTCTGACTATTGGTGCTTGGCGGTCTACCAACCAGAGACCACAATGTGCAAAAGATTAAATTTTGAGCACAATTTTGAGGGCCAAAAAGTTTGAATTTGGAAATAAGTACACATGAATAATTTGTATATATTTAAGTCTTATTTCTAATAAAATTTATATCAAATCAATATAATATTAGAGTTAAAAGATATGAGCAGAATACGGAAAGGTGTCAAATCAAAAACTGTAGGCTGTTATCAGAACCGTGAACTTACTTCAAACTAATATTTTATACCTTTAACCTTTGAATCAGAAAATGATCATTGAATAATAAATGTAGCCCTGAAAGTTATCTTTGAATTGTAATTTATATCATATCAATTAATATTAGAATAAAAAGTTATAACTAAAAAACTGAAAAGGTGTCGAGCAAAGCCAACCGGACGACCGATCCCACCAATCAGAGAGCCAAGCTCTTTAGCGGTCGACCATCCGGTCGACTGAAACTAATAGAGAGCACTGAGCTACTCTGTGGTCAACCAATTGGTCGACCGACTTGCACAGCCAGTTGG
The DNA here is from genome assembly GCA_038442645.1 of Agave tequilana. Lineage (NCBI taxonomy): Eukaryota > Viridiplantae > Streptophyta > Magnoliopsida > Asparagales > Asparagaceae > Agave > Agave tequilana. Next base: position 70,905 of record JAVJIF010021621.1, read on the forward strand.
CCTATGCACATCCAGTCGACCGGGCTCAGCCTAAAAACAACATATTGAATATTTTTAAATATCTTTTTAAATCAAAAAATTCCCATAAATTTCAATAAATTTCACAAAAATAAGTTCATGTAAATACAATGGAGATATATGTGATAAAAAATCACTATATATTACAAACATGTGAATTTGTTTTTGAGACGAATTTCAATCTAAAATGCAAAACCATATTTTTCAGAAATCAAACTTTTAAATGAAAACTAGTTTTTGCAAATCTCCGTAAATACAAAAACAAGTTGTTTAAATATATATGAAGCTCAATAGTATATGGATACACAAACAAAATTATATGAATTTTTTTTTGATGAAATGCGTTTTATAAATAAAAACACAAAACGTAAACCGGTTAAATCGAAACCAAACTTATGTATATGTGTGTGTAACCTTGAGCAATCAAAACTAATAAACTCTTTACATAAATTCTAAACTTACAAACCCTTGACTCAAGTCTTCTTTTTGAATAAATTTTCTTCGCAATGTTGACTTGATCCAAACTCGATCCATGTAGAGCTAAACTCCTTGAATACTTTATGCAATCTTCAATCTTAAGCTCTTAAATCAACACATGTTAGCTTCAAAACTTGACCTTGAATCTTTCATTGAAGCTGAACATCGAACTAATATCTTAATAAATATCTGAAACTTAAACAACATAAGATCATTAGTATAATAACTACATGAGTTAATCATCATCAAAACTAGAGTGATGGACCTTTTGTCCAACACTTTTCTGCTATGTTGAATCTTTCCAACACCTTGAGAATATAGTTCTCCTGGAATAGTCAAAGTCTGCCTGAGATCTGTATTGAGTGATCTCAATAACTAAGATCTTCTTGGTTTCTCCCAAGTTCTTCATGTTAAATTTCTTCTTTAATTGAGATTTAAGCTTCTGAATTTGTGTCTTATTTCTCGCAGCAATCAGCACATTATCCACATATAACAGCAAATATGTTGGATCATTATTCTATTTGAAATAAACACAATGGTCATACTCACATCGGTTGTATCTGACCTTGATCATGAAAGAGTAGAATTGTGTCACATCCCACAACCATAATACACATAAAAAGGGGTACGTGACGAGAGCCGGCGATGTATTTTCAAATAAATATGTTAAGTCTCAGTACATTAATTCAAGTAACAAGGTTTATCAATTATTTCGACTAGAAGAAAACAAATACTTAATGTTACCAAGGGTTCCATTTATTACAACATAATAAAACAATAGAAAACATAACCATAAGAGTTTCTCACATATTGAGAAAGCTAACTGCCTACTGGAGATCTGTGATATCCTCGAAGTACTCCTGGCCCTGTAGAGTCTCTCGATCAGAACCTAAGCAACCAAACTCAGGGTCGTCAATAGCAACCTAAGTGAGTGATAAAATAAAGGATATAAAGAAACATGCAAAAGTAACAACAACATGCATAGCTAAGTATAATTTATCATACTAATAATTAGCAAATTAGAACCATGTTAAAGCACAGTAATATAACAGTTTATAAATATAATTTGTCCAGATAGAGTCATATCGTCAAAATGTCTGTGTATATCTATTCTTAATGTCTGTTGTTTGAAATTGATAACTGGAGATGCTAATTTGTGTTTTAGGTGGGTTCTGTACATATCCGGAACCACGGCCCAATCACCAGGTGTTGAAACAGGTTCTACCACTAGGTAGTCAATAACAATAACAAAATGTCAATAACAATAGCTATATAAACAATACGGGATGTCAGTCATCCCCTGGAACCCTGCAGTGGAATAATCTTTCGGCTACGCAACCTATATCCTAAGTCCACCCAAAATATCTACACCGTCTCCTTTATTAATTTTCCCATCCCAATGTATAAGTTATCTAATGATTATGTCAACTAAGTTACTGGGTATGAATAATAATCATAATAATGATTATGTGACAATAAAATAATATCTTACCCAGTGACAATGGTAACATGATCCTTTTTTTCAATGTTCTTATGAACTAATACAATATGATCACTTCTACTATAAAGTCAATATATGATATAAGAATCAAGTATCACATTCCTTTTCTGCAATTTCAACAATTTTAACTACTTTAAATATTTTTCAATAAATGACAATTTCACAATTTTAAATAATTTCTACTTCTATTAAATAATTCAATGAAATTCTAATCAAGAGGAATTTAGTGATTCCATAAAATTTAATAATTCTTTTTTACAACACCAATATCTATAATCTTACAAATTTCTAAATAAATTTCTAAACTCTAGAAAATTCAACAATCAATTTACTAAATAAACTATTCAATAATAGCAACAAATAAACATCCCAAAATAAACAAAATGATACATAGAAAGTGAGTAAAAGAACACTCACCTGGGCTATCACGCGTCCAAATACCAATTGAAAAATCTACATTAATATATATTCGAATAAGAATTTATCGAATTTTACATAAGATACTCTATTTGAGTTATTCATTATTTTAAATTAAATACGGATGGTCCAGATCTTAAAAAAAGATTGTATAATGATGCATTAAGTTTATAGGATTATTTAAATTTTATTTCCTGATTTTTGTGGGGTTTAAATGGTTAAAAATATGAAAATTCCTTAACGGGTCTGAAAGTTGAAATAGCGGGTTTCAACTTATAAGGCAGTGATTTAGTCCAATATGATATGTAAATAATTCCAAAAATTTTTAGTAGATGCTATGGTTATCTAAATATTTATCTCTATTTTTACTTTTTTTTCAAATTTTTTTCTAGTCAATAAAATTGTTTTTCAATAAGTTAACAGGTCTGTTTGTATTTGGGTCGGATTAAAATAGATTAGAACCCACATTATTTTGGCTGGACTGAGATTGATCTTTTGAAATTTGGGCTTCAGAACATATACATATATATGTATATATACATTTTTTTGTTTTCTGGCCTGGCCCAGAAACCAGGCCCAGGGTCTGCTCTCGGCCTGGCCTAGAGCAGGCCCAATGATTTTCTTTTTTTCCCTCTTTGCAGGCATGGGCCAGCGGCGACCCCAGCCTGGCCCAATAAACCAGGCCCTAGTGCTCTTGTACTCGGGCCAGGCAGCCCAACCTTTTCATTTTTTTTTTTGGCCAAGTGATGGCCTAGGCCATTGGGCCAGGGTGCGGGTTCGCACTCGCTGCACAGACCCTGTTGGGTATGCGCAGTAGACTGCTCTCAGCTTTGGCCGAGACCAGTCCCCTGTATTTTTTTCTTTTTTTAATAACTTTGAAATTTCATTCTTTTTTTAAAAGATTTTTATACTTTAATTATTTGATATATTATCTTATATATATATATATATATATTAATGGGTAAGGTTCTAAAACTTTTTTTTAGAAGAAAAATTTTAATATGCAAATTCTTTGATCCAAACTAATTCCTTTTCTTTATAATATTCCAGAATTTAAAATTTTTTTCTTTTTTTTAATGAAGAAAAGATTCATGAAAGGAGAAATCTAAGCAAGGTATTTCAATTTAAATAGAATTTTAATTCGTAAAATTTATTTTATTTATATTTTTTGGATGAGATCTAAATTTCATGAAAAGAAGAAATTAAACATGATATATTATTAATTATAGTTTGTACAAATTTATCTAGATCTTAGGGAAGATTTAGGTTTCATAAAAAAAAGAATTTTTTTTAAATATGAATTCTATTAACTTCTAGTTCACACAATTTACTTTTATTTAGATCTTTAGATAAGAATTCTTGATGAAATTCATGGTAAGATGAATCTAATCATGATACTTCAAATAAATTTTTAATTCATAAAAATTTGATTTACTTACTTGGATTGATTCCCTTAATCTGCTCCTCAATCTCCAAACCTTGGATACGTTCCTCCGTCAAGATTGATTCCAAGGAGAGGTAAAGGGAGGAAGAAGAAATATTAGATTTTGATTTCTTTCTGTCTATCGTTCCTTTTTTTTTAGGGAAGCAAGAGAAGAGGGGGTTACGTTAAAATAATAGGATAAGATCTTTCCGGCAAGGATTTTTAGCAACCAGATGGTTAAGATAAGAAATCAGGTTGTTAAGATAAAGGTCCCTAAAGATCTCTTGAGATCTTTCAGTTGAAAATTTGAAATTTAAATTTGACTTTAGGTTTGTTTAAATAAATTATATCTCCTACCTAACCACACTCCAATGTTGCATTATGGTTTAAATTTAAGAATTTGATAAAAAGGAGCATGAGTTCGAAACTTGGCATAAACAAATTAAGCACACAATATATATATATATATATATATATATATATATATATATATATATATATATATATATATATATATTATTACTATATTTCTTTTTTTAGGTTTATTTATTTATTTTATTTTATTTTATTTTGGGTATTACATAACAAGAGTATTACAGTCTACCCACCTAATAAGAAAATTTTGTCCTCAAAATTTAAATTCAAGAGGAAGAAAGGAGTTACCTAGTCATCATGAAATAGGTAAGGATTGTGATCGTGAATAATGTCCTCTCGCTCCCACATAGTTTCTCCCGGATATTGTCTACTCCAAGACACCATAATAAGTGGAATAATCTGCTTCTTCAGTTCCTTGGTGGTCCGGTCCAGAATAGCCATAGGTCTTTCAGTGAAGGATAAATCTGGCCGAAGCTCCAGCTTAGTATGATCCAAAACATGATTGTCATCTTAGATATACCTCCTCAACTGAGAAACATGGAAGGCATCATGCACACCATCTAAAGTTGGGGGTAATGTCAGTCAATAAGCCACTTCACCCAGTCGCACCAAAACCTCAAAAGGTCCAATGAATTTAGGACTCAGCTTCCCCCAACTACCAAATTTGATTACTCCTATCGTTGGATATATCTTCAAAGTACCTTATCTCTAGTCTCAAACTCCAGCGGCCTTCTGCTCAAATCTGCCCATTGTTTTTGTCTATCATGAGCTGCCTTGAGACGCTCGTGGACGACCTTAACTTTCTCCACTGTCTGAAATATAATCTCTGACTCCAACAGTCCTATCACCAATATCGTCCCAACATAAAGGAGACCTAAACTTCCTTCCATAGAAAGCTTCAAAAAGTGCCATCTTAATACTATCCTGGTGGCTTTTGTTATAAGCAAACTTCGCCAAGTGTAAATGATCTTCCCAAGACCCCTTGAAATCTAACATGCATGCCCTCAACATGTCTTCGAGAATCTGAATCGTCTGCTCTGATTGTCCATCAGTCTGCAGATGATATGCAGTGCTGAACTTCAAGCGGGTTCCCAAACTTTCTTGGAGACTTCTCTAGAAGTGGGACAAAAATCTAGTGTCTCTGTCAGACACAATGCTGACTGGCACACCATAGAGTCTCTCCACTTCCTGCATGTACTTCTCTGTTAACAACTCCGTAGAATGTCCCAGTCTGAAAGGAATGAAATGTGCTGATTCGTGAGGCAATCCACGATAACCCATACTGCATTGTTACCCTTCTGGCTGCGAGATAAAGCAGTGACAAAATCCATGGTGATGTGCTCCCACTTTCATTCTAGAATTGGCAGAGGTTGAAGAAGTCCAACCATCCTCTGATATTCCACCTTCACTTGTTGACATACCAGGCACTTTGCCACATACCGAGCAATCTCCCTTTTCATCCCATGCCACCAAAACTGTTGCTTCAGGTCTTGGTACATTTTCGTCCCCCCTCGGATGTATGGAATAAGTCTAGCTATAGGCTTTAGCTAACACTTCTTGTCTAACCTCTCCCTTCGGTACACATTTTCTGTTTCTGAAATGGAGCATTCCATCCGCATGGATCTGCATATCTGACCTCAACATGGCTTCCACTTGTTCCCTGAATTCTTGCAACTTGAGATCTCCACTCTGAGCTTCCCTGATCCTCTCAAAAAGTGTTGATTGAATCTGCATAGCCATCTATTGGTCGGGAGCTTTTGCCCTTCGTATCATCATCAGGTCCATCCTCCTCATCTCCTCAAATAACTCTTTTTTGTTGAGTGATCTACATGGCCATAGATGCTTCCGGCTTTTTACTCAAGACGTCAGGTACTACATTGATCTTTTCAGGGTGATATTGTAGATTAATATCGTAATCAGCCATCAACTCCAGCCATCTCCACTGCCTCATGTTCAGCTCCTTCTGAGTGAAAATATACTTCAAGCTCTTGTGATCAGTGTAGATCAGCACTTGATCACCAACAGATAGTGTCTCCAGATCTTCAAGGCGAAAATAGTTGCTGCCAACTCCAAATCATGCGTAGGGTAATTCTTCTCATGAGGCTTAAGTTGTCTGGACGCATATGCTATTACATGTCCATGCTGCATCAGCACACACCCCAATTCTCTTCCTGACGCATCACTGTAAATGACCATACCACCAATCCCATCTGGCATCTTCAAAATTGGAGCCGTCATCAACCTCTTCTTCAAATCTTTAAAAGCACTGGCATTCTCCACTGTCCATACATACTTCTCTCCCTTCTGGGTAAGCTTAGTTAGAGTTCCTACAATCCTTGAGAAGTCTTGTACAAACCTCCGGTAGTATCCAGCTAACCCCAGAAAACTCCTAATTTTAGTTACTGATTTTGAGGTAGGCCAATCTTTCACTGCCTGAACTTTGCTGGGATCCACTGAGATGCCTTCTCCCAAAACAACATGCCCCAAAAATGCCACACTCTTAAGCCAGAACTCACACTTGCTTAGTTTGGTGTAGAGCTTCTCCTGTCGAAGGGTCTGCAGCACGATTCTCAAGTGTTCAGCATGTTTCTCTTTGTTCTTAGAATAAATCAATGAAATTACTACAAATTTATCTAAAAACAAAGAGAACACCCAGTTCATTAGGTCCATAAAAATTGCTGGAGCATCGTTACCTCAAAAGGCTGACCAAGAACTCGTAATAACCATAAAGAGTCCTAAAAGATGTCTTCGGAATGTCCTTCTCCTTCACCTTCAGTTGATGATATCCAGACCAAAGATCTAACTTCGAGAACACCTTAGCTCCAGTTAATTGATTGAACATGTTATTTATCCTAGGCAATGGATATCTATCCTTGATAGTGACCTTGTTCAACTCCCGATAATCAATGCACATCCTCCGCTACCATCCTTCTTCTTCACCAACAACACCGGAGCTCCCCAAGGTGAAACACTGGGCTTGATGAAGCCTTTGTCTAGGTATTCCTGCAATTGCTTCTTCAATTCTTCTAGCTCCACCGGTGCCATCCGATATCGTGCTTTAGAAATAGGGGCAATACCTGGGATGACTTTGATAGAGAACTCCAAGTTTCGATCTGGCGGAAGTCCTGGTGGGTCCTCTGGAAACGCATCTAAAAGCTTCTCTACTACCGATATCAATTTCTCTTGAATTTCTACAGTAGCATAGTCCCCTTGCTGCTTATGCCTGGATGCTTTCGATTCCTCAACGAACTGGAACTCGGACTGATGTGGAATTTTGAATATCACGCTCTTATTCCGGCAATCGATTACCGCATGGTACTTACTAAGCCATGTCATGCCTAGGATCACATCATATCTACTGGTGTCAATCATAAACATATCTGCCCTTAACTGGCTTCCACAAACCTCCACAGGACAAGATTTACATACCCTACTAGTGGTTATAACCCCGTTCCAGGGACTAATCACCAATTGGGTATCCATATCATTACAGGGTATAGAATGCATCATAACGAATCTAGTGGATATGTAGCAATGGAAAGCACCAGAATCAAATAGTGATATAACTAGAATGGATTGAACCAAAATGGTACCTGCTACGACTTCCTCTAATGCCTCAGCTTGCTCTGCAGTCAGGTTGAAAGCCTGGCCTCTTCCACGTCCAGTTACTGCCCTCCTCTGGGCTTACTCGAACACCTGTCGCTATGAAGAAAGTGAAGCTCCTCTACCAGCGGGCACTGGGTTCCTCCTAACTACTTCTGATGTTAGAGGAGCAGGCATGATGCTTCTCTCTTTATTGAATGGACAGACTGCCGCCAGGTGATCTTTAGACCCATAGCTCAAGCATTGTCGGTTCGCCCATATGCATTCCTTCCGTCCATGTCCTGGTTTCTGACATAATCCACAAATCATCATCGGTGGGAAAGGAGTGAATGGATACTTGCTCGGTAAGGCATTACGAGGTCTGGTTGTGGGTTGCCTGGAACCCTGATCGAAAGGCCGCTTCAATGGCCTCGTCTTCAATCTTCTCTTGTTCTCCTTTTCCATCACCTGCACCAGACCACGAGCGGCACCGAGAACTTGAAAGTAAGTTCTCAATTGTTGTATGATCAAAAATTTTTGAATGTCCATTCTCAGTTCCTACTAGAATCGGTTTGCCCGGTCTTCATCTTCTACTACCATCTATGGAGCAAACTGACTCAGCCTCAAGAACTCTACAGCGTACTCATCCACCGTCTGACTCTCTTGTCGTAAGTTGATGAATTGCTGCTCCATCTCCCTCCTAGCAGTCTTGGGAAAGAAACGCTTATAGAAGCTCTCAGAGAACCTCTCCCATGTGATAGGCTTCTCCAATTGTTTCTCCTCAGCGAGCCACCATGTTCGAGCCACATCAGTCATTTGGACCTTGACTATCTCCACTTGATCTTCTGCCGGAACACGAGCTGCATTCAGGAGATTGGTTATATCAACTAACCATTGCTCTATTTCCAACGGCTTTTCTGTACCGGTAATAGCTGCAACCTCCTAAAGTCTGAAATGTTCCCGGGTTTTGGTCCCCGAGAAGCCGCAGACCTCTCCATGGCCACCTTGGCTGTCTACTGTGCTGCCATCAACCCATCTCGAAGAATGCTGCTGCTGTGATTCTATCATGCCCCAGAGTATACCGATCAAATCAGTGGCATCTTCACGAGCAGCGATGCAGGCGGAGGGAAGTCGTTGAGCCATTACTCTGAAAATAAAATAAAAATACTGATTTAAAAATATGGTAAACATACTTGTAATTGTAGCTGGATTATTAAATCTCATACTGTCAGTAAGAGCCTAACTATTTACATAATTATACACTTGAATAACCTGACTCTGATACCAAAGAAACCCTGTCACGCCCCACAACAATAATACACATAAAAAGGGGTACGTGATGAGAGCCGATGACGTATTTTCAAAACAAATACGTTAAGTTTTAGTACATTAATTCAAATAATAAGGTTTATCAATTATTTCAGCTAGAAGAAAATAAATACTTAATGTCACCAAGGGTTTCATTTATTATAACATAATAAAAACAATAGAAAATATAACCATAAAAGTTTCTCATATATTGAGAAAGCTAACTGCCTGCTGGAGATCTGCGATATGCTTAACGTACTCCTAGTCCTATAGAGCCTCTAAATCAGAACCTGAGCAAACAAACTCAGGGTCATCAACAGCGACCTAAGTGAGTGATAAAATGAGGTATATAAAGAAACATGTAAAAGTAATAACAACATGCATAGCAAAGTATAATTTATCATACTAATAATTAGCATATTAGAGCAATGTTAAAGCACAATAATATAACCATTTATAATTATAATTTATCCAGATAGAGTCATGTTGTCAAAATGTTTGTGTGTGTCTATTGTTAGTGTCTGTTGTTTGAAATTGATAATTGGAGATGGTAATTTGTGTTTTAAGTGGGTTCCGTACATACCCGGAACCACGGTCTAATCACTTGGCGATGAACTAGGTCCTACAGCTAGGTAGTCAATAACAATAACAATATGTCAATAACAATAGCAATATGAATAATACAGGATGTCAGTCATCCCCCGGAACCCTGTAGTGGAACCGTTTTTCGGCTGCGCAACCTATATCCTAAGTCCACCCAAAATACCAACACTATCTCCTTTATCAATTTCCCCATCCCCATGTGTAAGTTATCTAATGATTATGTCACCTAAGTTACTGGGTATGAACAATAACAATAACAATGACTATGTGATAATAAATATCTTACCCAATGACAATGGTAACATGATCTATTTTTCAATGTTCTTATGATCCAATACAATATGACCACTTATACTATGAAGTCAAAATATGATATAAGAATCCAGTATCACATTCTTTTTCTGCAATTTCAATAATTTTAACTACTTTTAAATTATTTTCAATAAATGACAATTTCACAATTTTAAATAATTTCTACTTCTATTAAATAATTCAATGAGATTCTAATCAAGAGGAATTTAGTGATTCCAGAAAATTAATAATACTTTTATACAACAACAATATTTATAATCTTATAAATTTCTAAATAAATTTATAAACTCTAGAAAATTCAACAATCAATTTACTAAATATACCATTCAGTAATAGTAACAAATAGACATCCCAAAATAAACAAAACGATATATGTATAAAGTGAGTAAAAAAACACTCACCTGGGCTATCATGCGTCCAAATACCAATTGAAAAATCTACATTAAAATATATTCGAATTAGAATTTATCGAATTTTACATAAGATACTCTATTTGATGTTATTCAGTATTTTAAATTAAATATGGATGGTCGAGATCTTAAAATAAGATTGTATGATGATGCATTGAGTTTATAAGATTATTTAAATTTTATTTCCTGATTTTTGTGGGGTTTAAATGGTTAAAAACATGAAAATTTCTTAACGGGTCCAAAAGTTAAAATAGCGGGTTTTAACTTAGAAGGCAGTGGTTCAGTCCAATATGACATGTAAATAATTTTAAAACTTTTCAGTAGATGCTAGGGGTTATCTAAATATTTATCCCTATTTTTACTTATATTTAAAAAAAATTTTCTAGTCAATAAAATTATTTTTCAATTAGTTAACATGTCTGTTTTGTATTTAGGTCGGGTTAAAATTGATTAGAACGAACCCACATTATTTGGGCTAGACTGAGATTTGGCTTTTTGAAATTTGAGCTTCAGAATATATACATATTTTTTTCTGTTTACTGGCCTGGCCCAGAAACCAGGCCCAGGGTCTGCTCTCGGCCAGGCCGAGAGCAAGCCCAATGATTTTCTTTTTTTCCTCTTTGTGTGGCTGGGCCAGTGGCTGCCCCCGCCACTGGCCTGGCCGCACGCCACTGGCCTGGCCGCCAGGCTGCCCAACCATTTCATTTTTTTTTGCTTGGCCCAGCGGCGGCCCAGGCCACTGGGCCTGGCTGCGCACCCGGGTGCGGGTCCGCACCCGCTGCACAGACCCTAGTGGCCCTGTGCAGCAGACTGCTCTCGGCTTTGGCCGAGATCAGTCCCTTATATCTTTTTTCATTTTTTTTAACAACTCTGAAATTTCTTTCTTTTTTTAAAATATTTTTTACTTTAATTATTTGATATATTACCTTATATATATATATATATATATATATATATATATAGGGAGCTGATCCTCTAAGAACGGTTCTCACGGATTTCTGTGAGAACTTTCACGTGGGTCGTTGGATCTGATAGATCAAATCAATAAAACTAGATCTCTATCAGATCCGACGACCCACGTGAAAGTTCTCACATGAATTCGTGAGAACCGTTCTTAGGGGATCAACTCACTATAGATAAATGGGTAAGGTTCTAAAACTTTTCTTTTTGGAAGGAAAATTTTTAATTTGCAAATTCTTTGATCCAAACTAATTCCTTTTCTTTTAATATTCCATAATTTAAAATTTTTTTTTTAATGAAGAAAAGATTCATGAAAGGAGAAATCTAAGCATGATATTTCAATTTAAATAGAATTTTAATTCATACAAATTTATTTTATTTATATTTTTTGGATGAGATCTAAAATTCATAAAAAGAAGAAATTAAACATGATATATTGTTAATTTATAGTTCATACAAATTTATCTAGATCTTAGGGAAGATTTAGGTTTCATAAAGAAAAGATTTTTTAAATATGAATTTCATTAACTTCTTGTTCACACAACTTCCTTTTATTTAGATCTTTAGAAAAGAATTCTTGATGGAAAAATTCTTGGTAAGATGAATCTAACCATGATACTTCAAATAAATTTTTAATTCATAAAAATTTGATTTAGTTACTTGGATTGATTCCCTTAGCCTGCTTCTCAATCTCCACGTCTCGAACACGTTCACGATCGATTCCAAGGAGAGGTAAAAGGAGGAAGAAGAAATGTTGGATTTGGATTTCTTTCTCTATGTCATTCTTTTTTTTTTTAAAGGAAGCAGGAGAATAGGGGGTTACATTAATATAATAGGATATGATCTTTTAGGTTAGAATTTTTTGCAATCAGATTATTAAGATAAGAAATTAGGTTGTTAAGATAAAGATCCCTAAAGATTTCTTGAGATCTTTCAGTTGAAAATTTGAAATTTAAATTTGACTTTAGGATTGTTTAAATAAATTGTTGGCCCGAAGGCCCATCACTCTAGTTTTGATGATGATCAACTCATGTAGTTATAGTACTAATGATCTTGTGTTTAATTAGTGACAGATTCATGATCAAGATCATAGTAGGTGCATAGCTTCAACAAAGGATTTAAAGTCAAGTTTTGGAGCTTGCACGATATTTGGACCAAGTCAAGAAGGCTTCAAGAGAAGACTTCAAGAAGATGAAGACTTGAGTCTAGGTTTGTTTTTAGAAGATTTTGTTTAAGATAAAATGTAAAGGATAGAATAGTTGGTGGATTGCTCAAGTATACCATGCACACACACTCTTGATTTAGAATGTTCTACATAAAAGAATTTTCATTTTACAAAAGAGTTTTCCTTTAGAAAAATACAGTTTTGGTTAAAGACTATATAAATCGTATTTAGTGCTTAATGTCAAAAACATAGATATTTCACCATGTTTGTGTAGTGGATCATATCCATGCACCATATGCTTTAATAGTGTTTAGAATATCTTGTTTTTGTATTTGGTGAAGTTTTGGAAAAGAAGTTTTAGAAATATCAAGTTTTGGAAAATACTATTTTTCATTTGAGCAATATTTCCTAGTTACAAAAATAGTCCAAATTATTTGTAACATGCCTTGATTTTGTGCAAGCATATTTGTTTATCAAAGTATATTGGTAAAACTATTTTTGTAGATTTTTCATTATTTTATGGGATTTTAATTGAGCCAAAATGACCAAGTTTTCCTTCCCTAAAATTCCTGACCTGGCTTCAGCCGGTCGACCGGGACGGTCGATCGCAGCTTGAAGTCGGTCGATTGACTCGGTCGACCGACGTGCATAGACATGCACGCCTTTGTGCACTGGAGGGCCGGTCGACCGCCAGAGAGCTTCTGCTCTCTGGAAAACCCCGGTCGACCGGGACGGTCGACCGACAGAGAATCTGTTCTCTGTTCCAGAGGCTCAGTCGACCGGGCCGGTCGACCGAAGCCCCAACTGTCAGATTTCTGACTGTTGGCGGTCGACCGGCAGTTCTGACAGACCCTAACGGCTAGTTTTTCTAACCCTATAAATTTGGGGGTTTGGGCATTGTTTTTCAACAAGATTTCTAGTGGACTTTGAGCCAGTTTTTCCCACTTCATTAAAAGAGTTTTCTCCACTAAATTGAGAGCTAATACTTCCAATCAAAAGGGGAGTTTTATCAAGAGTGTTTTAAAGAGATTTTCTTGAGTTTTCCTCCACCATTCTCATCCTTGTTTTTCTCACAAACACTTGAGCAATCCATTGACATATTCATCCTATAGGAGTGTTCTTGAGAGGATTTTAGGTGATTAAGAGTTGTGATCACCAAAGTTCCTTCATTTGCTTTGAGGAGGCGGACGTGTGTGTTTGCATTGTTTCGGGTCCTAGTGGGGACTCGGTGGTTTAGAGTTCGTGTGTGAACTCTTGGTTTGAGGTGCGGCCTCGGCGAGCTTATGGGGCTTGCGGTGTGTACGGGACTAGAGAGTCCGAGGGATTGTAGGTGTTGCAGCACCGAGGAGTAATCCATTGGGATCAAGCATAGTGAAAATCTTTCGTGTGTCGAAGGCGGGGATGTAGAGCAAGTCTGCTTGAATCTCGAAACAAATCCCTTGTGTTTGCGATTGCTCACTCTCTCTCTTTGTCTCTTGTTTATATCTTGCATACTTATCGTGTCTTTATCTTTATATGCATGATACACATTTGTGCTTAATTGATATATATGCTTGGTTTTGTTTGCTAACACTTGTATTTAACCAAGAGAGCCAAAGCGGCACCTCAACCCTTATCTAGGGGAATCTAGAGGAGTTACTCCAGAGCCCTTCACGGGAAATTCGGCTACACTCTTGTGTTATACGTGGTGTTTAGTGCAATAGTTTAGTTTAGGTCATATAAGTTTTTAATTCCGCATTTAGTGACCACAAGATTAGCCATCACCTATTCACCCCCTAGGTGATTTACATAAATTAGATCTCCTACCTAACCACACGCCAATGTGGCATTATAGTTTAGATATAAGAATTTGGTAAAAAGGAATATGAGTTCGAAACTTGGCATAAACAAATTAAGCACAAAAAATATATATTTATTTATTATTATTACTATAATTCTTTTTTTAAGGTTTCTTTATTTATTTTATTTATTTTATTTTGGGTATTACATAATAAGGGTATTACAAATTGTTTGTACCACTACCTGGGAGGCTGCTTAAGCCCATAAAAAGAGTTATTTAGAAGACACCTTGGTTTTTTGTCCTTCCCGAATATAACATTCAGGTTGCTTCTTGTATGTCCTCTCCTCCAGTTCACCGTGCAGAATTGCTATTTTGATCTATATGCTCCAAGTCTAATTAAATTGAGCTACCATCAACAACATCCAAATAGACATATGTTTGACTATAAGAGAGAAGTTCTCGTTGCAGTTAATACCCTCTTTCTAAGCATATCCTTTGACAACTAACATTGCTTTATATTGCTCATTGTCCTTCTTGCGAAAGACCCATCTACAATCTATTGCCTTTGAGTCCTTTGAAAAATCTACCAATTTTTATATCTGATTTTTGTCCAAAGACTCTATCTCCTGCTCTAAGGCTATAATCCACTTGTCGTGGTCATCTGCCTCGATCATCTCCCTATAACTAGTAGAATTGCTTGTTTCTATTACTAATGCGAATGAGACATGATTATCTTCCTAGTTATACATTGCTGGTGGCAGTGCAACTCAAATGACTGCCTTAACGGTCTAGGTTGCTCTTGAGTAGCCTCATGTTCGTCTCTATTTGAATTTGAGAAGTTCTTATCTGGCCCATTAGGCTTTTTAAGGCTTTTTGAGAACTCAACTCTCTTTTCCTGAGTGTCTGCTGAATTGTCTAGAGCTCTACCTTATGTTTTATCCTCCACCTCTGACTTGTCTTGCAATATTGATTCTTTGTCAAAGACCATATCTCTGTTGGTAAAGGCACTCCTTTCTCGGGATCTCAATATCTGAAACTCTTGACTCCTTTTATGAACCCGATGAAGATACACTTCTTAGAGTTAGACTCCAGTTTGTTCTTTTTTTAACTATCAACCAAACTATACGTTGGACAAATAATAATCCGTAAGGTTGAATAATCCACAGATCTCCTCACCATATCTCCTTTGGGATCTGAAGATCAATGGCTGTAAATGGTGACCTATTAATGGATAGCTTGCATAGTTCACCGCTTCTGCACAAAATCCTTCTAATTTGTCAACACGTAATCTGATACTGCGAGTGCGCTCTGTAAGTATCTGATTTATGCACTTTACTACTCTATTCTATTTTGATCATCCTGAAATACTTAGCTGGTGTACGATGCACTTGCTTGCAAAGTAAGCTTTGAATTCTGTGGAGGTATACTCGCCTTCATTGTCGGATCTCAAGACTTTCACCTTTCGCCCCTTCTGATTCTCCATCATTGCTTTTCACTCCTTAAACTTCTTAAATATTTCTGATTTCTGCTTCATGAATATACCCAAACTCTCTTGAAAAGAAGTCATTTACAAATGTAACATAGTACCAAGCACCCTCGATGGATTTTACTGGTGAAGGTTCCCCACACATCTGTGTGTATGAGATCTAGCAAGCCATTTATCTTGTGCTGTGATGCAGAGAAAGCTACTCTACAATATCTACCTATGATGTAAAATTTACAAAAATTGAGTTTGCAATATTTAATACCTGGTAGATTATCTTTGTTGTATAGGACTTGAAGACCTCACTCGCTCATATGTCCAAGACGTGTGTGCCAAAACCTTGTAGTATCCTTCTTATCCGTTGTTGCTGAAGTATCACCAACAATAATACTTCTTATCATTTTGTCAAAATTTGTTATCCATTCTCCATTGAGAATCATCATGGAGCCCTTGGTAACTTTGATACCTCCATATGCACCTGAAAACTTGCACCCTTGTAATACCCAACTCCCAGACTACGTACTCAAGTATGTGTCTGAATTTTTCGCTCGTGTCTTTTTATTTTTTCATATTTATTTTCTTTTATTATCCATTTAGTTGGTATTTTGGTATCGGACTTGTACTTTGTAGACTCAGAGTCAACTCAAGGCTGAATCCAGGACCCAATTTCACTAAAACTACTTGATTTGATCTTTCTGATAGTTGAATATGATATTTTTCAGTTATAAATATTTATTTTCAATATTTTGGATTTTCAAAAATTTTTGAAAATTTTCTGAATTATTTTGCAAAATCTCCTAAAACCGGTATCGACCGGTATCACCGATTGATTCTAAGATTTTTTTTTTAATTTATAAATGGAGATGAATTTCTAGAATCTGCTTTTAAATTATTTTTCAAATCATATTTTTTTATTTTAACATTTTTTTGGGACTTTTTCTAAATTAATCAAAATTCGATCAAACTAGTGTCGACTTGTATCACCGATCAATTTCAAGAATTTAATTTGTAAATTAGACTAAATTTCTTGAATCCGATTTCACATTTTTCTTCAGGGTAATATTTTCTATTTCTGAGTATTTTGAAAATTTTCTAAATTGGTCAAAATTTGACCGACCAATTAAAATATTAATTATATATCTTTTCTTTCTTTTCCTTTCTTCACAATTTTACTTAAAGTTTTAATTTTCTTTTTCTTTTCTTTTTTTCCTTTTTCTTTCTTTTTTCCCTTTCCTTATTTCCCTTTCTTTTTCTTTTCCTTTTCTTTCCCTTTCTTTTCTTTCCTTTTCTACACTCTTCTTTTTTCTTCTTTTTCTTATTTTTTCTTTTCTTCTTCCCTAAGCTTTTCTTTCTCTTCTCCCATAAGCCATCCGACAATAGCATCCCCCCTTCCTCTCTCAAAATCTCTCTCACTTCTGTAATTTCTCTCCCTCACTCTCTAATTCCTCTCACCCTCTGAATACCTCACCCGAATTCTTTTTCTCACTCAATTTCCCTTTCTCTCCCCTACAAAGCTCCACCTTACCTCCTCCTCCGGTCTCTTTGCTATCGGCTAAACCCCACGTCACCGCCAGTCACCCGGGCCCCTCCAACTCCGACCAACACCCTCAAAGCCACCACCACCATCACCCCCAGTTCTCCCTCTCCTTCCTTCTCAACCTAAAACCACCACATCTTCCACCAAATCCACCACCATTCTACCATCACCACCACTCGCAAACTTCACCACCACATCCACCACTCCCATAACCACCTCCTCTATCTTCTTCAACATCACCACCACCCAATTTCTCCATCTCCCATTACCACCAAAATCCTCATCTTCACCATCTCCTTCTTTTCTTCTCATCTCGCCACCCCCCTTTCCTCCTCTGTCAGGGCCACTGCCACCCTTCGCCTGCGCCAGGCCATCAACCACCACTGGCCGACCACCAATCCCCTTCTCCTCTACTTCCTTCTCTCTTTCCCTCCATTTCTTTCTCTATATGTCTGTTCTTTCCCCTGTAGCGAGTACTCTGGCTTTACTTGTGTGTTTTCCCGCTTTGACGCGTGAATATTATACTTTTTTGAAAATTTGTATAATTATTGTGGTTGTGAATTTGTACTTGTATCAGTGATTTGGGTGTTGGTTGTATCATTTGATGTATCTGGACTTGTATTTACGTCTCTAGATGTCTGTTGTAATATTAGAATTTATCTAGATTTCAGTATATTTTTGGGACTAACGGTGGTGCAGATTGCAGATGCACTGGTTAAAGCCCTCAGACAAACTATATTTGCAGGAATTGACTAGCCGAGAGAACACTCTGCGAGTTATCCAATAGGTTTCATCCTTAGACCTCTACTGGTTTCTTGGTAGCTTGTCGGGGTGGTTCGCCAGGTTATAGTTACTGTGGGCTTAAATCCTCTAAGTTTTGTTAGCATAGTCAAGAGCCTATCTATGCTGTGTGGTTGTGAGCCGAACTTAATTGTGATATCTCATCTGGCACAGCTTAGCTATGCTACTATTTTGCTTAGACTCCAAGCTTAAACCCTCTGGGTTTGACTAGGTACACCATGTGGTTGCGAGTCGAGATTAATTGTGACACCTAGTCAGGTATGGCTTAGCTATGCTTTGGCTTTGCTCAGTCCTTATGGATCGCGCTATTGCTTGATATTATAATTATTTTGTTATGCTTTGGCTTTGCTCAGTCCTGATGGATCATGCTGTGACTTGTTATTATAATTATTTATGCGTGTTTGTGTGGTACTAACATCTTATGCAGGTACTCCAACCTCCGAGCTTAACCACTCTAATCGTGGTTCTATACTACAGCCTCCGGGCTTAACCTCTCTGAGGTTTATTAAAGTCCTTTGGACTTTCTATATGCTCCGCCTGGTAGACGAGCTTAGCGCTCAGTGTTTTATCGCTAGACTCACCCGAGCAGAAGTTCTGCCGTCTGAGAGTAGAATAGCGTCTCCAGCACTCGAGCTGGCACACGTGTATAGCTCTGCCGGTAGCGTGGTTTACCATGTATGAACAGATAGTGTTTTACACGCTCACCAATGTTGGAACTTAGATTTTAATGATAGCATTTGTGATGCAGAAGTATTAGAGCTCTATCTCAAAAGCTAGTACCCAGTTCAAATTGCTCAAGATTATTCAAGGATATTTAGTATTTTTGTGTATTTTTAGAATTTTGTAAAAAGCCTTGATCACACATATAAAATAGTCATATAGTCGACTAACCCCTATCTATAGTCGACTAACATATCCTATAGTTGACTTCCTTTGTTATATAGTCGACTAAGTGTCTTCACACAACATATATCAGTTCTTTATTTTTTGACTGTAAGCAACTTAGTTGACTAATACTCTCTGCTAGTTAACTAATTTTAGTTTTCAGAGACTTACCATTCTGTATTAGTCTTCTATAGTCGACTTGATATTTATACTAGTCGACTAACCCAGGCAAAACTTATTAACTCTCATATCCTAGTCGACTAACTATAGTTTCAGACTGTTATTCAGTTTTAATTTTCTGGTGCTTTCTCCAACGTTTTGATCTTCAAATTTGAGTTGATAACTTCCCTAACTGACCATTGATTTCACCTATAAATAGGGATGTTGTCCTTGGATGTAATCACCAATTAAAATCATAAGTTTTCTATCCAAAACTCTGTTCAAAAATTCTGTTTTTCAGAAAACTTGTTTCTACTTTTTATTCTTCACTCAATTCCAAGTCTTTGTGAAGAATTCTAAAAGTTCTCCTATAAGATTCCTTATTCACAATCACGTACAAGTTTCAAGGCTTAAAGGATTCATTATAATCATTCAAAGAGTTATTGTCTTCTTGGTGTAGAGAAGAGTTGTACAGATTTGGCAAAGATTGTTTTGTCAATTGGTGTATAAGAAGTTAATTTTGGGGTGTATCAAATCAGGATAAGGAAAATCTTAAGCGAGTTGCTTGGGGACTGGACGTAGGTCACAAGGACCGAACCAAGATAAAATCTCTTGTGTTTGCATTTGCATTTTTCTTAGCTTTATTCTGTGCATTTACTTTCCTACAAGTAGTTTATTTTTAAAAGTTTATATACTATTCACCCCTCTAGTGTTTATGTTGCCTTGTTTATAGATCCTACACTTGGTATTAGAGCAAGGATGACAACAGAGTTTCCTTCATCATAATTCAAAGAAGGACATTTTACACAACATTCACCATTATTTGATGGATCAAATTACAACTATTGAAAGTGTAGAATAAAGATCTACTTGGAATCACTCAACTATGAACTATAGAACATAGTGGAAGCACCATTCACCAAACCTACCACCAATTATGATGCTTGGAGTGAGAACAAAAGAAGTCTGTCAATCTTGTTACCAAAGTAATGAATGTGCTTTTCTGTACTTTAAATAAAGAAGAATTCAATCGTGTGTCAACGACCAGATCTGTAAATCAAATATGGTAGATTTTATAAGTAACGTATGAAGGAACAAATAAAGTTAAAGAATCTAAAATCTCTGTTCTTATTCACAGGTTTGAACTTTTTGAAATGAAGGAGAATGAAACTATTACAGAAATGGTTATAAGGTTAGCCAAAATTACAATTCCTTAGTAGCCCTTGGAAAGGAATACACTCAAGTTGAAAAAGTCAGAAAGATTCTATGTGCACTCACATCAGATTGGGAGAAGAAAACTACTGCAATAGAAGAAGCAAATGATCTCTCAATAATATCATTAGAAAACCTTATTAGTAATTTAATGACATATGAAGTGCAACTTGGAGATAGGAAGAAGGATGAACAACAACTTTAATTCAAGAAGAAAGTACTTGCCTTCCATACATCCTCAGATATGGACAATTCAGATGATGAGGAAGAGGAGATCGCAATACTCTTAAGAAAATTCAGAAAGTTCTTAAAACAAGATAAGTTTAAAAGAATAAAGATACTAATGATAATCCTATTTGTTTTAAGTGTAACAAATCAGGTCACATAAAGAAGGATTACCCATTGATGAAATCTAAAGAAAATTTCAAGAATTTCAATAAGTTCAACAAAAGAAGAAAGCCTTCTAAGCAACTTGAGATGATAGCGATTCATCTTCCTCTGATGAAGAAGAAGCCACTGAAACTGCCAATATCTGTTTCATGGCTAAAGAAGATAAGGTACAAGACTATACTGAATTATTAGAAGCATTTAATGAACTTTATGATAATTTCAAGAATGAAAAGATTAAAAATAAAGTTTTAACAAAGAAATTGATAAACTTGTCAAAGAAAATTCACTTTATATTTCTCAAATATCTTCCTTAAATTCTTAAAAATCTGATTTTGAAAAAGTTATTTATCTTTAAAAAAGGATAACGAGAACTTCTTAAAAGAGAATTATTTACTTAAAAGAGAAACTGTTTCTTTAAATTCTAGAAATACTATTTTAGATAAAGAAATGACTAGTTTCAAAATTAAGTATGAAAAAATTTTGAAAAATGTGACAAAAATTTAATAAGAGAAAAATTTAAATGATTTATTGTCTTATCAAAAGATGTCAAATAATCGTTTTAGTCTTGGATTTTCAAACAATAATTTTGGAAAATCTACACATTTTTATAAAAAGAATAATCATAATACATATAATTCTTTTGTTCAAAGAAATACTGATACTATTTCAAAAAGAATCAGGAACAAATATATATAGATTCCTAAAAATCTAAATAATGTGGATAAAAATGTTTATATTGCATCATATATACATCATGTATGTAATTCTTGTAATTATGTTTATACTAACAAATGGAAACCAAATTCAAATTGGGTTTGAGTTTTTAAAGGCTAATCTTTTTTGGACCATATCATGATGGGTATCATACAATATTTTATCTTATAGGTACATTATAAAGAAAAGTGGATACTTGATAATGGTTGTTCCAAACACATGACCGGTCACATTCAACTACTGTCTTTCGCTTCAAATCAAAAAGGGAGGTACAATAATATTTGGAGACAATAATAAAGGAAAGGTTATTGGTATTAGCCTGGTTGGTAACATTTCGAAACTCCTTATTGAAATATTCTTTTGGTAAGAGGTTTAAAACACAATCTATTAAGTATTAGTTAGTTATGTGATAAGGGTTATAAAATTATTTTCAATAAAGATGCATGTCTTATATATGATACCAGTATGAAATATATTCTGTTTAAAAGTTCTCATAACAATAATATTTATGAGTTATCAATAACTTGTATATCATCAAATGATAACTTATGCTTAATTGCTTCTAATAATGACTATTTTTTATGGCATAAAGATTTGGCCATTTAAATATGAAAACAATTTCTAAGATTTCTAAATTTGATTCAGTTAAAGGTCATCCAAAAATAGTTTTTAAAATGGATTATTTTTGTGATTCTTGTCAATTAGAAAAACAAGTTAAATCATCTTTTAAATTTAAAGATTCAATTTCTACTAATAGACCTTTAGAATTGTTGCATTTGGACTTATTTGATTCTACTCGTATTGCTTCTTTAAATAAAAATAGGTATGTTTTTGTTATTGTTGATGATTATTCACATTTTATGTAGGTAATTTTTTAAAGAAAAAAAATTACTTTTAAGTTTTCAAGTTTTTGTAAAAGAATTCAAAATCAAAATTCTCTAAACATAGTCACTATTCGAAGTGATCATGGAGAATTTGAAAATGAATCTTT
>JAVJIF010021622.1:0-46861 GCA_038442645.1 Agave tequilana
CTAGTCTATCCAGCTATTCAATGGTCATGATTGTGCCTTCCTCTTTTATGTACAAGTAATATCCTATCTCCATTTCTTAGTGTGTAACTATTTTTATATCATAAAATCCCTGCATTTGAAGCAAGGTTCTAAATATCGGATATCGGGATCATATCGATGGGGTTTTTTCAGAGCGGATATCTGATATCGGGGGAGATATCGGGGATACGCGCGCATATCAGGCGTTAATATCGAACACTATATATAATGAAATATTGATAACTAAAAGTTGGTTTAGTGTCATAGATATCCTCTACCAAATAAAAATGATGTAATATGCATGCAAAAACAGTAAAAAAAAAAAAAAATAATGTACATCCGCATGCAGTCATGGATCATTTTATCAAGCCCTAACGATGCAAATAATGTACATTTTAGCGAGTCTTAACGATGCAAACACACTTATATAGTCGGGTGACGGGTCGGGTTTAGGTTCAATGTTGATGGGTTCAAAAAAACAAGCCCAATTAAAATAAATCCATATCTGCCGATTTTGTGCCGACTCATATCGGGGCTATTTATCGGCCGATATTTCAAATATCGGCCATTTTTGCTGCAAACGATATGGGCGAACAATTTTCCCATATCATATCGATAGCAGGCAAAAACAAGATATCGGCCGATATCTCGGCCGATATTTAAAACAGTGATTTGAAGTTTGTTGTCTGAAATGTCCACCTAGATTTTATCAGCACTGGCCTTTTCAGTTTCCTGCAAAACCACTACCCTAACACTCCCTACTTCACCTAAAGGTTCCTACATTCCAAATGGAAAATCTAATATTTTTAAATCTGTCTACAGCCAGGAAGGCACAACTGAATCCAGGTTTATCCTATCATCAACCTGCTCCGACCCATACATATGTTTTAACATGATGAAGGCATGTGATAGCAAAGGTCCACCAATTAAAGGTCAGATCAAATTGAGATCAAATCATCAACAACAAACTGACACGCTATTATGGTTTGCAGCCTAAATAAACTCAGACTTCCAATTAAGCTTTAGGCACAGTTGGTATCTGATTTCATATATTTTAAACTCTTCTATGACTTATGATTATATAGATCTTTGATATGTGATTGGATCCCATGGTTTCATCTAGCTTGACATATTATTATTTTCAGCACAAAAAATGTGTAGATTTTTCTTGTTCAACACAATAAGACCAACTAATAGACGCAATAAAAACGGAGGGGAAGGTTGACAAGATTGACAACATGTCCTCATATAAACCTATCTTAGCACTCGACAACTCAAAAAAGATCTTTATCACTAAAAAAGAAGTATGTATAGCAGCCAAAGAGCCTTCATCTCTAATTTTTGGAGTGGCATTAAGAAGTAAGCTACTTTAGATTAAAGCACTAGAAAGTTATAACATGGTACACCCGACGTTGCAGTGCTTGCCTAGTCAACTATATGCCACACCAGAAGCATCGAATTTCAGTTTGATATAACATGTCTGCAGTACTGACATAAGATTTAGCCAGAAGCAAATAGACTTATCAGACAAGTCAACTAAATCATTTATCAATTAGTAAGGTAATCAAACTTATTCAGTACCTCTCAATTCATTATTTTATAAACAGTCAATTTTTTTTTATGTCTAATGTTGTTCTTTGTCTAAAAGGATTTGTTTTTAAAATTAGATCCAGAAGGTTATTGGGATACAATCTAAGGCACAAGTCTCAGGCAAAAAAATAAAGTTCCTGACAGCTAGAATTTACATCTTCAGGCATGTTTTATAATTAAAAGTGAAAATGCATACACAGACCAACTGGAGATATGGCGGACTGATGGCTTTGTTAATTTAGGGGCTTATACAAGGTGCTCTATTTGCTAGAATCAATTTTCTGCATGTTTTGCAGAAGAAATTCAAGTGAGCAGTTTGTTCTGGATTTTCTGATATATTGCAGAAATAGAAGACGAAAAACTACAAGAAGAAGAAAAGTGGAAGAGGAAGAAGAAAAAAAGAATAACAAGGAAGAGAAAATTCTTCATTTAGAAAAGAACCAACAAAAAAGTCAATTCTATAGGAACTCTTCCCGCATTCTATAGAGCAAAAAGTACAGGAAACAAGAAAATTTATCAATAGCATCCCTCTGGATTGGATAAGGTAAGAATTTCTTTATGACTCTTGAGGACATGTGAGAGATCTTAAGAGTACCGTGGAACTATTGAGAATATTTGCTTGAAAATTCCTTTCAAATTTGAAATAATCATATAAGCAGAACTTCTTACGCTGCCAGCTTCTACAGTAATACAACTTTCACATAATTAAGAAATGCTTAGAACATGAATGAAGAGCAAGTCAGAAATTGTGTCTTTTTATGGTGTCAATTGCAAAAGTACAAATATGTAATACAGTGGTAAATTCTCATTATCAGCAATGCAGTAAGCTGAATATTAGTAAACAGATGAGGAAACCAAAAGGAAGTAATGTGTAAAACTTTGATATCTCAACCCTAATTTAGCTGGCACAAACTCCAGACCAGAGGAAAGTATGAGAAAATGAGCTCTTTGCATAAATTTTTGATAGTCGATTGGCAAGAAGTAGATCCTACCATTTTTCAACCATGTAGCTTAACCTAATGCAAGCGAGAATGCTCCATATTACCATGTCAAGACAAAAAGGCAAGCCTAGTACGATCTTCAAAAAGCAATCATAAGCATCTCCAAGGCTCAAAATAAGCAAAAGAACATAATGGGATCATATTCGTGAAAATAAAGACAAAATACTAGCGAAAATATTTGGCATATTGAGAACTTTAAAAGGTCAACAAAAACAGAAGCTATCCGGTAGGTTCTACAGATTATTTTCATTCCTAAGAACTAAAGTCAAGGGCAAGAAGCAGACCTTGATACTAAACTTGATCTTAATACTCAGGTTAGGCTTCAAAGAACCCAAGTTAGCTTAAAGATCATTTTAGTCTCCACTACTGTCAAGGAATCATATCTTTGACTTTTTACAATGAAGTCGGGATACTACTCTGGGCTTCATATTAGTAACTTTTTTGAGGCACTCTAGGTTATATCTGAAGTTGATATCTCACTTTGTATTCAGGTCGTGGTTACTAGTGCTATGTTTTATTTGATCGTGATTCTTAGTGCTATACTTAATTTGAACAAACTGGATCTAGCCATGCCACAGGCAACATGATGTTCCCATAATATTACATTTATGGTTTCTCGGATGCAAGACTTAACAGTTAGCCTAATAAATATTAGTCTGCCATAAATCTTAGATTTGATATCGGCTCCTAACAATAAGACGCCCGCCTATTATGAATCCACTTGGATCATGTCTAGACCTTGAAAAATTAGTCCTCCAAAGGGACTCATAAGTGGGACCAATATTGTTAGGGACTTAAATCAAATATATCACATTATAGAAATTAATAGAAAACTAGGTATTATTGGGGATTTTTATCCACAATATTATGTACTTAAAAATAGTTTAAAAAT
Source organism: Agave tequilana (assembly GCA_038442645.1). Taxonomy (NCBI): domain Eukaryota; kingdom Viridiplantae; phylum Streptophyta; class Magnoliopsida; order Asparagales; family Asparagaceae; genus Agave; species Agave tequilana. The sequence continues at coordinate 3,502 of JAVJIF010021622.1, forward strand.
AGCCAAAATATTATTAAATATAAAAAAGGAGGCTACAAGGAAGTCCCATGCCACCACCGCCTGACTCCATCAGGCATCCACATGGTGATGCCACAAACTTACACCCCGTTCGCATGAGTAAGCGACACTATGTTGGCATAACAAAGTTGCACCTTGTTGGCATGGCTAGATTTTTCCGGTCAGCCTAAACCAAAGACAAACTAAGGAAGCCCCTTGCAATGTGGGAGTTCGCTTCAATGAAACAAAGTCCATGTTATCATGCCAAATACTCGGAATAAGAACCCATACGGCAACAAAACTCACTAGCATCAAGTCACGTATAGGGAAATCCTGCCTCTTCATGAAACAAAATCAAATGTAAAAATTTTCACTTCAATTAATAACCTAAACAATCTTTAAGTCAGGTCTTTTTCAACTTTAATACTAGGCTTTGAAGCTGTAATTTTAGGTAATCAGGGAAAATAGTCTTCAGAACATCTCACGTTGCTTAGCTTCAAGCAAACATATGAGAGTAGAGAGAAGAAATTAAATTAACACAGATGGCCTTGACTTTAGAGATGTTCTTGGGAAGAGGGGAAAAAATCTCTCCTACATAAGATTCTAGCTTTCTAGATTGAGCCTAAAACTTAACACACACACACAGGAACCTCGTGTCGTCATGGGTGCACAGATGCTCAAACACTTGATCCTGATCTCCTGCTTTGAAGGTTTACTAGAGATATGTGGCTATTTGAGACACGGCTTTTGGTTTCAACTTTTGTGTGTAAGTTTTTTTAAGACAAGAATCCCAACCTCATACCAAAACTAGGACTTTCACTAACAACTTTTTCTTAACATGTTAATGACTAAGTTGTACACAGTCAAATCATAAAATGCCAATTCTGTTTCCTACTGACATCAAGTTTCGTGTTTTGAATTCACTTCAAGATAAATCTAAATACCAACCAACTTGCTTCAACCTTCTAAACCTTCATATCAAGACTATTTCTTGCTTGTAGTTGCCTTGGACAGGAAAGTTGGCCAATCACATAAATGGTCCCCGTTAGGTTGGGAGCTGATCATACATACTAGTATTGTATATGATGTTCTTTTGTGAACTAGGTTTTAAAGCATGTGAATTTAATGAGAAAGAACTTACAACATTACAGTGTCAATGATGATGATTACGACCCAAACCAACAACAAATAAAATCCACTCTTTCGCAACACTACTTTATTGAAGAACAAGAAAAAATCAACACAAGTGACCATCAAGTTCTCAACTTCAATTAATACCAAGCCAAATTTCTGCAGGTTTTCAAAATTCAACTTTCACGCTAGTTTGCAGCGCCCTAAAATTATTTAGCGAAAGACAACTATGATTTATAATACATATAAGGTTAAAGCTAAAAATTAAAGATTACAGCATTCACATAGGCATAAATAAAATTGAGATTGGCGGGTGCTAGCCCTTACGTACGGTCACATGTAAATACATGATCCTGATCATACTGGTGTGTAAACTCGCTCAGAATTAACATTTTATTCTAGCCTCTGGACTTAGAAACTCGGTGCAATTAATTTGACAGCTAGTTGTATAGATCAAGTCTATCACTTTCTCAAGTATTTCTTGACTTCGTCTCTCTAATCTCCCGTGTTTTGCACGTAAAGACTGAGATTGTAATTATAATGTGCTTTCCCTTCAACTAGGTTTCAACATTGTGAATTTAAGGGGAAAGAACTTATAATACTAACAATATCAATGACAAGGATGATGATTATGAGCATAACCAGCAACCAATATGACTATACGATCATCAGAGACAAAACTAGCAGTTAAAGAAATGGTCAAAATCACAACCAACATAAACTAATCAAACCAAATTGGTACCTTTAGCCGATTCGAGAGATCCTTGAATCCTTGTACAAGCTGAGGCCACAACTTCTCCCTGTCTGCACTCTCCCCCTTCTAGCTTCCCCATTGCCTCCGCCCACATTATCTGCAACACTACAGCCCCTCATCAAATCCAAAAACTCTAGAAATCCTCGACAACATTAAACCCAATGCAGAGTATAAAATTTTGAATTTTTAAAATAAATGTAAAAGGACGTACATCTGATGCTCCAACAGGCTTCACTCGAGCTGATGGATCAGTCACACTAAACAACAAATGCTACAGAAAACCAAATTGATTGTCATTTTATGAATAAAAAGATACTCAAAGAAAGGCAGGAAAATTCTTGATTTGAAATTTCCAAGCAAGGGGAGATACGAACACTGAAAGTGTACTTGTGGTTGGCGGGCTCCTCCTTGTAAGCTTCAATGATCGCCTAACCACCAAAAACAACGAGAAATAAGAACGATTCACGCATGTTAGATTTCTCGTTAACTTTATATTTTCTTTGTGGATTAGGCCATTCATGGTTGAAGGGAAAGTTTTATCGAATTGCTATTAGGCCAGCTTTATTATATGGCACAGAATGTTGGGATATAAAGAGATATCATGCTCAGAAGATGAGTGTAAGGGAGATGTGCATGCTTCGTTAGATGTGTGGTAAAATGAGAAGAGATAAGGTGAGAAATAATGATATAGAAGAAAATATGAGAAAATCACCTCCGATGGTTTCGTCATGTGCGATGTAGACCTACAAATGCGTCAATCAGACGAGCAGAGCTTAAGAACTTAGTGCAAGTTAAAGAGCGAAGGGGAGACTGAAGAAGACATGAATGGGGGCGATACGACAAGATATAAAGGCTAAACGTCTTAATGAAGGGATATTGCTTGACAAGAATGTTGGAGAAAGCTGATCCATGTGCCCAATCCGGCGTAATTCTCTTTTGGTTCATGTAGTCTACCCAAATAACTGGAATAAATGTCTTAGTTGTTGTTGTTGATTCGGCCATTCATGTATGTTTTAGATCTATGGTTTTGAGATTTCAAATTCTAGGGTCTGCAGACACGGTTTCTTCTTAATCTTTCTCCCCATGGAAATTCAAGGTTTTAATTTACATCCAGGGTAAGGGTTATGGAAAGCGGCCATTTCAAGCTAGGTTTTTGGTTGGAGTACAGGTTTTTGTTTTTCTTTCTCTTTCCTAAGATCCTATATCAAGAGAAATGGAAAGAGACCCCCTTCACATTGCAAGCGAAGACTAAAATCAGTATCCTCTCTTACAATTTTTAAGGAAGTAGTTTTGATATACTATTTAGGTCTTAGACTTCTCATTACGAAGAACCACAGAAACAGGTCCATTCATTCACAATTAGGGCTAGGGCTCAATAAACCTGGAGGTCGCGATCGGCAAGCGAGATGGAGATCGGTGCCACGGGCGCCATCTGCGTCGTGATCTGAGGCTGAACAACATTCGGTCCACACGCGGAGGAGTCGCCGACGGTTGATTGAATCCCCCGAACGGACTCTGCTGCTGCTGCTGCTGAGGGAAGAGAGAGAACGGAGTTTGCTGCTGCTGCTGCTGCTGCTGAGGGAAGAGAGAGAAACGGAGTTTGCTGCTGCTGCTGCTGCTGCTGCTGCTGAGGGAAGAGAGAGAACGGAGTTTGCTGCTGCTGCTGCTGCTGCTGAGGTTGTTGAAAGGGATTCGAAAATGCCGGGGTCGTCGGAGTCCCGAACGCCGGCGTCGACGACGGAGTCCCGAACGCTGGGGTCGACGACGGAGTTCCGAAGAGGGACGGGGTCGAGGATGGGGTTCCGAAGGCAGGGTTGAGGACGGAGTTCCGAACATTGTGCTCCGATTTCGATTGCTGGTGGAATTAGGGTTAGTCTTAGGGTTTAGATCTGCGACATTGGAGGTGGATATTGAGGGAAGCGTCGCCGGCGGCGAGTGCGGGGCGTTTGGGGTTTTAAGCGGGATCTTTGTTTTTATTTATTATTTTTATCTTTTTGTTGCAAGGAAAAAAAATGGTTATTTTCTTGCCGCTTTAATCTCCTTTGTTTATAGAAACTGCCCTGATCCCACGTGTCAGTAGATAAAGATCGACATCTTCATTAATTTTATTTGTTCGTCCGTCTTAAGCTAAAGAGACAGAGCGAGAACTTCTCTCCTTTTTCTCCATCCTCTTCCACTCCACCGTCACCGCCCCCCTTAGCCCCTTCCGCCCTCCCACCATCCTTTTCCCCCTCCCTCCTCCCTCCCTCCCTCTTCCTCTTCCTTCTCCCTCTTTGTTCTTTATTTTTTTTTCGTCATTCTGTCGGTCGGTTCTTATAGCCGACAGAGCAATACACTAGCTTATTGACTTATCAGGCTAGATTGAAAACTTGATTGATGCCAATTAGATTTCAAAGTTATTGATTCGATTCATTTTAAACTAGTCAACTAACTAACGTTGGTCGGTAACAAGTGATACAGACGGGGGCATAGAGTTGAAGCATCCTTGACACTCAAAATTGGTTCATGTATTATGGTTGAAATTGTTATTTTAAATTATAATAATCAAAACAAATAATTTTAGTATCTAAAATTCAATCCTTTTTGCACCCCTTAACAGAAATAATAATTAAAATATAAGGTAAAAACATCAGCACCTAAAAGAAGGAAAAGAAATGTTTGAGAGGGAACCACTGACATTTTTATTTAAAGCTATTTTCCCTCTCCGTTATCAAAAAATTTAACTTTCTCTTGAGACAATAGTAACTTGCTTTGCTAACCAATTCGCCAGTTAGTTCGCTTCTCTCGATGTGTTTGATACTAGCAACTGGTTTTTCCCTCTCTCTCTCTCTCTGTTTTTTTTTTGGGATAATCAAAAGTATACAAAATCAAAAACAAAGAAAAAAACAACAGAAAACTAGAAGATAACATAGCGATCAAGTAACCCCCTCAAAGCGGGAATCAATTTCTCGTAAGACTTTCTTATCGTGTTCAGTCAAGTTTTCATGCTTTACCTGTAGGTGAGTGTTATGGCACACGCACCCAGCTACACTCTTTCATTTTGATCAATGGATGCGGTCGGCATTTCTCCTCCTCCCATTGAACGTCGTCTTATTTTAGCTTTCTCCTCTTCCCTCTCTAACCTTCATTTCTCCGGTCATTATGTTAAAGAAGAGGAATCCCTGAATCGGTTAGTTTTTTCTTTTTATTTGATTTTCTCAAAATCAACAAATCTTTCTCTTAGAGAGGTTACGAGAAGTGGGGTGAAATCAGTTTGATAGTGAAATTGTTTTGAATTTGTTTTTTTTTTTTTTTGGAATTTTATTATGTTGACAAGTTGAGATTTTATATATGTGCTTCTGTAAGTGTTTTACATCTTGATTATTTGAGGATAAGAGCCATCAGATAGTCTGACTCATAAATTCAGATTTTATAGTAAATGAGAAGAATAAAACAAGAGTAATGTTGTTTTATTTTTTTTATACTATATTATATTACTACTCTATAAAAATTTCATTCATTTAATTGTTATTATGACTCACAATTTATAAATAGTAGCGTAAAAAAAAAAAGACAAATAGCATTACTATATCAAGTTGAATGCTGTTGTTTGTTCCAGAACAAATAAAAAAGCCAAAAATCTGATGCTGCGGGCCCCACCGTTTTCAACGCTCTCTCGTTTCCTGCCAAACAGGCCGTAACACACTGTTAAGTGTGTCCTGCTCGGTCTTTGTACACTGGCGACAAGCGCTGTGGGATTACGTAGATAACATAAGCGATGTGGGATTAAAAACCACAATGCGGTGAAATTAAGGAGCAGGAGAAAAGAGGAAAAGGAAAGAAACAGGATAAAAAGGGAAATTTCGAGCCATGGATCATTTCTTCAAACACCTGGTCTACAAATATCGGCACGGAGTGATTCCTCTGTTAGACTTAACTTCTTTCTTTCTTTCGTTCTTTTCTCCTTCAAGACAATCTCAAATGAGAGTTTTACGATTAAACGCCAGGATCATGTGATGGTATTTAATGGAATCGCCTCTGGTTGCATTTGCTGACGACTTTGTTAACCAGTTCTGTTGTAAGTCATCTGAAATCACTATTTCTTTTAGAAATTTTATCAAACATGTTGTGTGCTTATCTCAACATAGATTGTTGGGGTTTATACATTCCATTCTAGTTGCTTGCCTCCAGCGTGTTTTCTTTGTTTTTTTTTGGTTAGAATTTTGAATCAACAATGCGAAACACACCCTACACCCGCTCACACCACCGAGGGATTAATATTTGAACAATTGGAGAATCCATGGCTAACAAGATCATAAGGATTTAGTGACTGCAATTGATGAAGACTGTACGAGTATCAAACATTGTCGGATCTAGAATAATGTCCTTTTGCTGGCAAATTATTTAGAAATGGTCACGGCAGCTAAGATATGTAATGTTGTGAAGGCAATGAATGGCACAGTACTGGACAAAAAGAATGATTTTTAAAATTAGTATACCGCTGTCAGTGAGAAACCAACTGATCAGTCAGGAGGAGGAAGCGAGAGAGAGAGCTGAGAAAGGAAGAAGAACAAGGGGTAGACACTGCTCTCTCTTTCTCGCGTATGCAGATGAAGACGAAAAGACAAACAAAGTGTTTATATGAGTCACAAGAGAAAATCTATCTTCAGCCAGTTTTGATTAAATTAAGGATCACGAATTTTACCTTTTACATAAGGACTGAGGTACAAAAAGATGATCGCTTGAGCTCAGGGGGAAACTACCACATCAAGAAAAATTAAATTAAAGGTCACGAATTTTACCTTCTACATGATAACTGAAGTACAAAAAGATGATTGTTTGGGGCTCAGGGGGAAACGACGACTAGGCCAAGAAGTTTCAACGTGGTTCAAAGGTTACCCGAGCGCACGAGCTGTGCGCTCCACCCTCTCTTCCAACGAAAAAACCCATGCCCATCCGATCATCTTGTGGCCCCCACTTGGGTAACAAGCTTGCGCTGCCAAGCTCGGCATTAGTTGGTTGTGTAACATGATATACATGCACGTACGTAGATTCTAGTTTGGCCGATGTGGGACTAAAAGGACTCAAAAACAATTTATAAACCAATATAATCACTCACTTATTCTTCATTACTTTCCTTTTTTTTGCATGAGATTTAGTTTACCCCCTGAGTATCATACATGAAATCCGCGTCTGAACTCCTTACTTAGAAAAATTCTCTAAGTGTTGGAATCAAACGCAAGGCTTAACGAAGCTCTCGTTTAACAAACAGACAAACTTAAACTGATGAAGCGAAGACGCGGAGGTCGTCAATCTCGCGTTTTGCCTACCAGTGCAAGAGTCGCGTCTGAATGTCAAAACACGGGCATAAGCCTCGCGTTGGCGGTTCAATTCAGAAGAGACTTAAGATTTAAGAGTTAAGACCACTCTTCAAGTTCCTTAATGGTGGAAACCAATTCGACTGGTTTTACCTGAAATGGGAGCCTCCTGCGTGGCAGAACCGCCCATTTGAGCCTCTAGAGCGACAGCGCTCGAGGACGAAGCCATAAGTTGATTTTTGGAGCCATTTCGACCGTGAATTCTGCGTAAAAGACGAAGGAAAGAAGAGAAGCTCAAGCTTTTCTTAAAGTTCTGAAAATTCTCGACGCAAGGTTCAGCGAAGGAGAAAAAAAGTCTAATGATGACACTTAAAAGCCTGGTGTCTTATAGATACAGTAATTCACCGAGATACGTAGCACGTATCTCGAGACCAATCGTCTCCCGACGCGTGGCAACGCGCCTCAAACGCGAACCTCGCGTATTAACAGAACGACGTCTCTTCAAGCCCCACCAGACACATGACAATGCACTCAGAACGCGAGTCTCTCGCGTTTAACAGAGCCGTGTCTCTCCAGCAAAAGGGGTCCGCATTTTCACCTTGAAGCCTATATTACTTCAACAAAGTGTGAGTTGCGTCTCCACTTCAAAGATTGCGTCTGGCTCGCATCTTGGCAAAACAGCAGAGCCGCAATTCTTCAAATATGAAAAGCTCGTGTCTCCACCACGAAGTCTGCGTTACTTCAACCAAGTGAGAGTTGCATCTCCACTTCGATGTCCTCGTCTCTCCAATGAATGAGAGTCGCGTTTCTACTTCAGACGAGGTATGCGTCTCCAAGGCAATATGGTCTTTGCGTCTACAACCAGCGTTCAGTCTTTTGCTTCTGCAATCAGTTCAATAGTACACTAGTGAAAGTAGATGACTATTCCCCTGATTCAATAGTACACCAACAACCAGCTCAAAAGCACCGAGGAGGTCTATACTGCGTATCCAGACACTCACGACGATCATTTCTGGTGGCTTCAAAAAGTTTAACAATACACTCACGAAGACCAAGATCCAGACGAGATCGAGCTCAAGGTATCTCAGTAGATTGCCAGTTCAATCTTGAGAGCTTGCTGTCAGAAGAAAAACTCAAAGTATTCAAAAACCGTCCCAGTCAACCGCGGAGTTTAGAGAACTTTGAAGGGGGTTCTGTAAACTGTCTAAAAATCACTGAGGACAAATCATCAGAGAGCAAAAGTTTATACTCCAGACGCGAGGTTAATCAGAGCCACTCGTGCAACATCAAAACGCAGGGCTCGAAGCCCGCGTCCCAGCTTCACTGCAAAGACGCAGGGCTCGAAGGCCGCGTCCAGCATCACTGCAATGCCAAGAGGCAGAGCCCGAAGCCCGCGTTTCAACGGTGGAAAAGCCCTGTGTTTCAGTTATAACTGTCCTCATTACTGGGTGATTTACTGCCCACGTAATGAGGGAAGTTAACCTCCATTATGGAGGGTTTTTAGGGGACAGTTTTACCCCTAAACCCCTATAAATAGCTCAGTTTGCTATTGAAGAGGGGTCAGTCGAACTAAGAGGAATTTTGGTCGGAATTTTAGGTCGGTCGAACTAAGAGGAAACAAAGAGAATTTTAGATCGAACTTGATCAAGATTTTCAGCTGAGGAGCCCTGAAAAAGAGTCAAACTCTTCTACTAACTTGGTGAGTATAAGTTTTTGTCACAGTCTCTTTGAGATTTCATTTGAATAGGAACTGCGCTGCTCCGTCCGTGATCCAAAGAGAAGATTTCCCAAATAGCATTGACGTTCACCCAGTCAACAGAAAACAAGATTCACTTTTCACCGCTACGCAAAGAATCCAGTCTTATACAAAGAAAGGATTTGAGCTTGAATATTTTCTCTCTCTTGTAATTGAAATTTTTGACTGTTATAATTTTTCATTGATTCAAGGAAATCTTATGATTCATCTTCTTCAATTTTTCCTGAGAAACAATGTCTCCATGCAATGGACGGAATCCAATTTGAGAAGGCCCCATAGATTAGCTTGAGGCCTAATGTTGCTCATAACGACAATCAAATTGTAACATTCACAGAATTTTCTTCTCTTCTTACTCATTAGCATATAAGTATATAAGTTGAATAACTGATCGAATAAGTGTGCTCGAAGATCAAGACACGAATTCGACCACAAGATACTTCAAGCATATCAGAAACACAAGCAAGCTGTTCATCCTGACTGGCATGCCATTCCTGTAGCAAGGAAATCTCATGCCTACAATAGAGAGTCTCAAGATCTTCTCTCAAGTTCATTTATCCTTTTGCAGAGCATTGATTGACTTGGGCGTCAGAGGGGGATCGCCGGAGCGATCCGGCTCCTAGCTGGCCCCTTTTCATCTTGCAGGCTCATTGATTCAGATCCCATGAAGTTGCAGACGCATTATTTCGGTACATGTAGGTTATTATCATAAACAGTTCTCTTGAACATTTCTGTCCTAGATTGTGAAAATCAAACTCAAAACCAATTACTTAATGTATCTCGATAGTTCATTCAAAAGCAACATGTGGCATTTTCTTACACTCGCATGTTGGTCATTATGAAGAAGATTTTTCCTTGGAATGCTTCTGTTATAGATTGTGGCTATCATTATGCTCTGAGGGATGAATTCCTTGTTCAATTCGTATACATATTAAGGATTCTGCATGAAAAACTCGTTAAATCCATTAATGGGGTTCCATATGGAACAAAATAAGTTGCTTTCTAATTTCAGATATGGTATCAGAGCAATCCGAGTGAGAATTAACCCAGGTTCAATTCCATGTTGCACACAAAATCTTCGGTTCATAATAGTAGTAGTAATATATAATAATAAAAGGAAGCTGGTATCAAAGTTTGATATGAGATATGTTACAAAAGATTTAACTTCATCACTGGTTTTCAACTTTGAAATCTCAGAACACCATTCATTTTAATCTATTTAAAAAGTCCTAGTCTCAACTTGTCCTCTAATATCTCAAAAATAGGTGGCTTTTGCCTGCGGAGAAAATAACTCCAACAATCATCAGACAAAATAAAAGAAAGATTTTCACACTCATTTAACATTAGCTATTCTTGTAGATTGATGTTTGTGCAGATTTTAGTTTCAACCTGCTATATATCCATACATTATATTCACTAAACTGGATGCATAGTTCATGTTATAATAATGAGCCTAGAAGGAACTGAAGCATTGAACCACAAGTCATTGTCCTGATCCGAAATTTATAACAGACTCTGAACACTATCATTTCTTGAGGAAAAACTCTGATCCATCATAAAAGTGTTAGAATTGAAGAATATAAGTATGAATCTTCGAGTTGAATTATGGCGAGATCCGTTGATCGAATCAATTGGATGATGGTTGGAGTGTGTTCTCCTTCCATTGGGGATGAACATGGTATATTCACATGTTCAATTCCGACTTCGAATGAATGAGATATTCAAGTCTAAAGATTGCCTAATTCAAAGCCAAAATGGGACTAAAGGTAGCTAAAAACATTTAGTCCCGTCCATGGAATGGAAGTTCGTGGTATATAAATAGAGAAAATTGAGAACAAAGGGCGTGCCCTTTGGGTACTTGGAGTTTTCGCGCGCGATTGGGAGGGATCTATGCCCGCCCGCACATGCGTGCATGCGCGCGCGCGCCGCCGCTGGCGGCGGCGGCCGGCGCCGAGCTCGGGCTCGGGCTCGGGTCTGGGTTCGGGTTCCCTACCCGGCCTGGTTCTTTTTGAATCGGGTCTACGGTATGGGTTGCGAGCATACCGCTCCGCTACCCGAACCGGACCCGCTCCGCTATCAGGATTCGAACCGACCCGCCAACGGACCCGCTCCGCGACTGTTGGGCTGCCAACAGTTGTGACTGTTGGGTGCGTCAGTTGGACAGCCAACAGTTGTGACTGTTGGGTCGAAAGGTTGCACCCTTTCGTTGGGTTCGAACCCGTTGGCCCCTCCTAAAACGCTATAAATAGCGCTCCAGATTCTCAATTGAAAGACACACCAACTACAACACCAAAATTCAGAATAAACTCTCTCTCTCTGAGTTCTGAACACTTCAAGTTTCTGCGTTCTGAACTGGGAAGTGGAGTTCTGAAGTGACTTCCAAAAGGGAAGTAGGAAATCCATAACTCGTTTCCGAAGCGACTTCCAAAGGAGATTATGCAAAATTCGTTCTGAAAGAAGGCTCAGAAAATTCAACAGATTCTTTTATAAAATTGTTGTTTGAATCTGGGACTTCTGAAGAAGAATATTCTTCAACCTTCCTTCGTCCTCAACAGTGGGTGCTACTCCAAAGTAAAGGCAAATATTCATCCGAAATTTGTCCTTGTACCGCTGCTTCAACGATCCTGTGAAGGTACTGGTTGACTACGGTTTGACCGTACGGTGATTTGGTAGTGCTATCCAAATACCGTGAAGGAGTGTTGTATCTTGGGAGACCAGCGTCCATTATCCCGTTAGCACCGGTGCGGGGGACGTAATTGTCTTAAGGAGATTCGCTCTAAGCGTACCTCACTCCAAATACTGTATAAGTGGATTAAGTCCTTTATATAGGGGATATACTTTACAGTATATCGAGACTGATTTATATTCAGTCTAATTGGTGTTTAACCAAGGAAGGAAATTGAAAGGTGGTTCTTAAATTAAGGAACGTTCTATTGAACGGAAAACCTCCCACCTGATATTTGCCGACCTGGCCAATTAGATTGTTGATATCTCAGTGATCTTGATTAGTTGTCAGATTGATTTCTGTTAAGCAGAAACCAACAATCTTAAGATAATTATTATTGAAGTTTCTTACTTCTATTCTGCTTGAACTTGCAGAAAATGTCTGAGACTAATCAAGATAGCTCAAGTAAGGCACCAAACATGCAGATGCAAGCTTTGATGCCTACTCCACTTCCTAACCCGAAGCCGGAGAAGCCAGGAAAATTTGATGGCACAGAATTCAAGAGGTGGCAACAGAAGATGCTCTTCTACTTGACCACTCTTCATCTGGCCAGATTCCTGCAAGAAGATCCACCAGAGCCTGCAACTGATGCATGGACTCAATGTGACTTCCTTTGCCGAAATTATATTTTAAATGGACTGGATGACTCTCTTTACAATGTCTACAGTCCTATCACAACGGCAAAGAAGTTATGGGCCAGTCTTGACAAGAAGTACAAGACTGAAGATGCTGGTACCAAGAAGTTCGTCGTAGGACGATTTCTGGAGTACAAAATGGTGGACAGCAAGACTGTAATCAGTCAGGTGCAAGAGTTCCAACTTATCTTGCACGAAATAGAAGCCGAAGGTATGATCCTACCTGAAACCTTTCAGGTTGCTACTATCGTGGAGAAACTCCCACCTGCATGGAGAGATTTCAAGAACTACCTGAAGTACAAGCGAAAGGAGTTAAAGTTGGAAGATCTCATTGTGAGGCTTCGAATCGAGGAAGACAACAGAAAGTCCGAAAAAAAGGAGCAGTAAGAACTCCTACGAAGCAAAAGCAAATGTGATCGAAGACTCAAAGGGGAAAGCGTCTACTTCCAAAGGCTTAAAGCGGAAGAAGACTTCCCAGGGGTACAAAGGCAAGGTCTAAGAAGGCAAGAACATGCGCTTCAAAGGAACCTGCTACATCTGCAACAAAGAGGGGCATAAGGCGAATGAATGTCGCAGCCGTCTCAAAAAGAACAAGAAGAGCCACCCACAGGCGAACATGACCAACCATGAATCACCAAGTCTTTCAGCTGTGGTGTCAGAAGTGAATCTGACAACCAATAACAAGGATTGGTGGGTAGACACGGGAGCTACTCGGTACATCTGCTCGGAGAAATTTTTATTCTCAGAATATCAAAGGCTAGAGCAAGATGAGCAACTATTCATGGGTAATTCAGCTTCCTTAAAGGTTGAAGGAAAGGGCAAGGTCATCCTGAAGTGGACATCGGGGAAAGAGCTTACTCTTAACGATGTGCTTCATGTTCCAGACATCCGCAAGAATTTGATCTCCGGATCAATACTTAGTAAGAAAGAATTTAGAATGATTTTTGAATCCGACAAATTTGTAATTACTAAGGGAGGGATGTATGTGGGAAAGGGTTATCTTGTTGATGGACTTTTTAAAGCCAATGTTGCAGTGGTAGATAAAAAGTCTGTGTATTTGTACCCGAAGCTTATAAATAAAAGAAATTCTTCTGTTTATTTGCTTGAGTCTCCTATTTTGTGGCATGCTAGATTAGGGCATGTAAATTACAAGTCATTAAAGAACTTGTCTAATCTGGGATATATTCCTAAACTCAACTTGGAAGAAATTCGCAAGTGTGAGATTTGTGTTGAGGCCAAGTTGGCGAAAAATTCATTTCACTCAATTGATCGAAATACAGAACCTTTAGGGTTAATTCATAGCGATCTGTGTGACTTGAAGTTTATGCCAACTAGAGGCGGTTAAAAAGTATTTCATTACTTTATTGACGATTGTACAAGATACTGTTATGTGTATCTTTTAAACAGTAAGGATGAGGCAATAAATATGTTTATAACATATAAAGCCGAAGTTGAGAATCAACTCAATAAGAAAATCAAGATTCTAAAATCCGATAGAGGCGGAGAATATGAATCAAATGATTTTAGTGAGTTATGTGCTAATTTTGGTATAATCCATCAAACTACAGCACCATACACTCCTCAGCATAATGGAATTGCTGAACGGAAGAACATAACTTTGAAGGAGATGGTTAATTCCATGCTCACAAGTTCTGGAGCTCCGCAAAACTTGTGGGGGGAAGCTCTATTAACTGCAAATTATATTCTAAATAGAGCATCCCACAAGAAACTTGGTCTTATACCATTTGAGTTATGGCATGGAAGGACACCTTCCTACCATTACCTCAAAATGTGGGGGTGCCTAGCAAAGGTGCTAGCACCATTACCTAAAAAGACTAAGTTGGGAGCAAAAACTATGGACTGCATATTCATAGGCTATGCCTTGAATAATAGTGCCTACAGATTTCTGATTCATAAATTAGAGATACCAGATATTCATGTAAACATGATTATCGAATCTAGAGATGTTGTGTTCTTTGAAGACATCTTTCCGTACAAACGGGAAGCAGATAAGACTTCTGGGAAAAGAACACACGAGATGGCGTTCAGGGACGAAAGTTCCGAGGAACCGACTGTTAATGCGGAAACTGAACCAAGAAGAAGTCAGAGATCTAGAATCTCAAAATCTTTTGGTCCAGATTTCATAGCATACGCTATTGAGAGCGAGCCTCGAACATTTAAAGAGGCTATGTCAACCCCAGAAGCACAAATGTGGAAAGAAGCTATAAATAGCGAAATAGAATCCATACTAAGTAATCATACTTGGGAATTGGTAAACTTGCCTCATGGCAGTAAACCAATTGGGTGTAAGTGGATTTTCAAACGAAATTAAAACCCGATGGATCTATCGATAAGTACAAGGCTAGATTAGTAGCCAAGGGTTATCGACAAAAAGAAGGACTTGACTACTTTGATACTTATTCACCAGTAACAAGAATAACGTCCATTCGGATGTTGATTGCAACAGCAGTATTGCATAACTTAGATATCCATCAAATGGATGTCAAGACTGCATTCTTAAATGGTGAATTAAATGAAGAGATATATATGGAGCAACCTGAAGGATTTAAAGTCAAGGGCCAAGAACACAATGTGTGTAAATTGGTAAAATCCTTATACGGTTTAAAGCAGGCTTCAAAACAATGGCATGAGAAATTTGATAGTGTCATGATCAAAGATGGATTCACTATCAATGAATGCGATAAGTGTGTGTACACTAAAACAGTTAGAAATACATGTATCATTGTTTGTCTTTATGTAGACGACATGTTGATACTTGGGACAAATATTGAGATTATTAAGTCCACTAAACGAATGTTATCCAACAGTTTTGACATGAATGATCTTGGGGTTGCTGATGTAATTTTAGGAATTAAAATCACCTGAACACCAGATGGAATCTGTAATACCCCGTTCCCGGAATACGTACTTAGTTGCGTATTCAGTTTCCCTATCGTATTTTTTTCGAATTACTTCCTGTATTCGACCGATTTCAGTTCCAAATGTCATTTTCCTGTACTTTGGATTTTATATGATTTTCTGGAATTTTCCTGAATTTAATTAAATATTTTCAAAACCGGTGTCGACCAGTGTCGCTGATCGATTCACGGATTTTTAATTCACAAACTACTAGGAATTTCTAGAAAGTCCTTTAGACTTTATTTCTTAGAATCATATTTTCTATCTAAATACTTTTTCTGAGAATTTTATAAATTTATGAAAATTCCAACGGAGTCGGTAAATAACTGATTCCGGGATTTTTAATTTTAAAACTGTAAATTATTTCTTCAAACGAATTTCACCATGAGTCTTCAAATATTATTCTTGATTTTTGGTAAAATTTTCAGGTCATTCCGAGATAGTTGAATTTCGGACATTTTTTCAATAATTGCAAATTCCACATTTTCCACCTCATTTCCCACTCACTTCCCCACCTAACCCCACTCACTCTCTCTCTCTCTCCCACAGCCGGCCAAGTGGCCAGGTGAGGGACACCTCACCCCTTCCTTTTTGCAAGGAAACCCCTCCTTTCTACACAAATTCCATCTCCTTTACAAAATCCCCATCTTATATATAGGTTTTCATTTGCAACTTACCTCTTTTTCTTCCTCCACTTCAACTCAAGTGAGAGAAGCTCTCACCAAACCCTCTCCTTCCTCAAACTGAACCCTAGCTCCAAGAACCCCCCAAGCTCTTCACCTCCAGCCCAAGCTTCTACTTTGGAGCTTGGATCGTAGCTCTCTTCGTCGCCAAGGATCATTTGGGAGCTATCCGTCGACCACCCTCTTCCCGGACTCGTAGAGCTTCAATCAAACGGTTCCAAGTGAGTATTTCACTCACCAAGACTTGAATTAGCCCTAGAACACTTGTATCTACACTTCTTGTACACCTAGGTCACCAAAAACCATGAATTGAACCATCAAACACAATTTCCAGAAAATCTGTTCTGTCACTGTTTTTCCCAGTATTAGTCGACTTACCCTAGGAGCTAGTCGACTAGAACACTTAGCTGAAACTTAGTTTTTCTGGAAAACACAGTATTAGTCGACTTACCCCAATTATCAGTCGACTAATCTTTTCTGGACATAAATCTCAACTCTCTGGAAATCACTATTAGTCGACTCCTGAATCCCCCTAGTCGACTAATCCTCCCTGGACCAGAAATCCAACTTTCTGCATCAACAGACTTAGTCGACTCAAGTATCTGTTAGTCGACTAGAGCTCACTGTTAGTCGACTAACCCTCCTACCCTAGTCGACTAACTCTTCCTGAAACAGAATTCCAACTCTCTGTATCCCAGTTCCAGTCGACTAATCCAGACTGTCAGTCGACTAGAGACCCCTATTAGTCGACTAACCCTTACCCCTAGTCGACTAATTCTGACTGTGTGTCATAGTTAATTTCTGTTCTGAATTTGGTTCTTATGCTTGTTACATGTGTATTATATCTTGCTGGTTCATGCTTCAATACTGATATTACATGACCTATTACTGAATAGATGTATCTCTTGTTACCTCATGACTTGTTATTGCATATTCTTGTATCATGACATGTAAATAGTAAATATCACCACCCATCATGCCATCTCTTAAAACAAAGCATGATACACTTGACTTTCCTATAAAAAGCACCAATTTACATATGGGTCGGGGGAAATATGCGGATATCGATACGTGTTCGTGTTTACAGTGGTAGTAGGTATATTGTACAATCATATTCCGGTCTAACCTGCGGTACACCAGGGGACCGAGGGGAGTGCTTGCTCCCTATTCCTGAATCAGTCATGACTAAGGGCATACATAAGACCCTCCTGAATAGCCTAGCGGCTGGCTTCCGTCACCAAGCAACGGAACAATCCTGGACCGTTATCCCGGGCATGTACGGGGTCCACTGTAAACATAGTTCGTCGATACCCCCGCTGTTTCCAATAACAACCTTGAGTTACTAGGATATGGATCTATGTGCGCTGGGACGCTGGGTCACATAGCTAGATATCACAGTAAAGCAAGTAATAATAATAATAGACTAGAGCTATGCATTCATTCCTTTCTGACTTCAGTTATATATGCTTTCCTTACCTGTTGTTTATATTCATTAGACCGTTCCAGTTTTCTTTATTCATGTATCCTAGCCATTTGGCCATATATATTGTTCATTGTTATATGTCTTGATCCCTTGGATTTGCATATTCAGATTCCGAGGCTTGGGTCGAAGTGGAGCCATCCACCGAAGACCAGGCTTTCTTTAGTGAGCAGGCAGATTAGCTCCGGTCCTCGTGCCAGACTCTCTCCTTTTGTCTCACGGGATCTCCATCCTACTCGTGAGCTTTTGTATACATATTGTATATATTTTTTGGACTTGGTTATGATGTAATGCACACGTCATGTGTAATACTTTATAATATCCTGTGATAACTTTGTATGTGTACTTCTTGTGTTGGCATATGTATTGATACCACGCTTTGTCGGGTACTTTGTATTTCTTGTTGTACTTTTATGCTTAGCGTATATACGTGGGGGCAAGTTATGACCTACGTATACACGTCGCAGTGACGTCCCCGTATCTGTGGAATCGGGGCGTTACAGGTTGGTATCAGAGCCTAGGCTCTCACACCTAAAGTACAATCAAGCAGCAAATTAATAATTTGCTGATGCCAACTACAATGTACGAAGTTGTCTAGTCCTTCTTGATTCCTTCTTGATTTCCATCCCTTGTGTCCTAAATTCCTTCCATTTTTCCAATCTCAGTTATCCTTTACCAATCGGTATGGAGAGAAGGACGGGACGTAACAACTCTGGGCAAGCATCGAATGGACCCACTGGAGAGAATGTGGATATTCTGAGAGTCATTCAGACTATGATGGAGAACCAACAGCAGCAGGGCGTGGAAGAGGTCAAGCCTACAACTTGACGGAGGTGGAAGCTGAGACTTCTGAGGAGGTGATAACAGGTAATATCAGAGTGCATTCTCAACCTGTTTTAGCCCTCTTCGATTCCGGTGCTTCACATTGTTTTATCTCAGATCATTTTGTGGCATTGCATTCTATACCTGTTAAAGTGTTAGACCACAAATGGGAGATTAGTACTGGGAATGGAGTAGTCATGTCTTCTAGGGTTTGTGCTGATTGTCCAGTGGAACTTTGTGATAAGACCTTGGCCATAGATATGCTCGTGCTAGACACTAAAGGGTACGACGTAATCTTAGGCATGACCTGGCTCAGTCAGTACCATGCAGTCATTGACTGTAGGGAGAAGAAGATTATTTTCAGGATTCCCCGTCAACCGGAATTTCAATTTTGTGGTGAGGTGAAGCCTACCAAGAGAAAGACTCGGTTGACTACTTCAGAGGTTCAGAAAGGAGTACCGGTGTGGGATGAATTTCCAGGAGTGTTTGCTGAGATCTCAGGACTGCCACCAAAAAGGGTGATCGAGTTCTCAATTGATACTGTGCCTGGGACAGCTCCTATATCTAAGGCTCCGTACAGGATGGCACCGACGGAGCTAGAGATTCTGAAGAAGCAGCTGCAGGAGTACTCTGATAAGGGATTGATTCGGCCAAGTGCTTCGCCATGGGGTGCTCCAGTGCTATTGGCGAACAAGAAGGATGGTGGTAAGAGACTTTGTATTGATTACAGGGAATTGAACAAGGTTACCATCAAGAACAAGTATCCCTTGCCAAGGATTGATGATTTGTTTGATCAGCTTCATGGAGCCGGGTATTCTCTAAGTTGGATTTGCAGTCGGGGTACCATCAGCTAAGGATGAAGACAGAGGATATCCCGAAGACGGCATTCAGGACCCGTTATGGCCACTATGAATTCCTAGTTATGCCTTTCGGAGTCACCAATGCCCCTGCAGTTTTCATGGACTTGATGAACCGAGTGTTCTCGCCCTACCTGGATCAGTTCGTTGTTGTCTTCATAGATGACATCTTGATCTATTCCAAGAACAACAAGGAGCATGCAGAACACTTGAGGATTGTGTTGCAGACCCTCCAGCAGGAGCAGCTTCATGCCAAGAGGAGCAAGTGTGACTTCTGGTTGGACAGTATAGCCTTCCTTGGGCACATTGTTTCAGCAGAAGGAATCTCGGTGGATCCCAGCAAGGTCCAAGCGGTGAAGGATTGGCCAATTCCGAGGACGGTGACTGAGATTAAGAGTTTTCTTGGACTAGCAGGATATTACAGACGCTTTGTCCAGGACTTCTCTAGGATTGCAGCCCGTTGACCAAGCTCACCCGGAAAGGAGAGAGGTACATTTGGACTGGGGAATGTACTGCAGCATTTGAGCAGTTGAAGCAGAGGCTCATTTCAGCTCCGATCTTGAAGACTCCCTCAGGGAGAGGAGGGATGGTCATTTTCAGTGATGCATCAGGGAAAGGCCTGGGGTGTGTGCTTATGCAACATGATCATGTTATAGCATATGCATCTAGGCAACTGAAGACTCATGAGCGGAATTACCCAACTCATGACTTGGAGCTTGCAGCTGTGATTTTTGCCTTGAAGATTTGGAGGCATTATCTTCTGGGAGATAAAGTGTTGATATACACGGATCATAAGAGCCTCAAGTATATATTCTCACAGAAGGAGTTGAACATGAGACAGAGGCGGTGGCTGGAGCTGATGGCAGACTATGATATTGACTTGCAATACCATCCAGGCAAGGTCAATACAGTACCGGATGCACTGAGCAGGATGCCAGAGAATAGGGTGCTTGTCCAAATCACTCAGCAGAAGGAGTTGATTCAGGACATTATCAGATTGGACCTGAGGTTGGTTCGGGAGACTGAGGAGGCAGGACAACTCATGGCCTTGCAGATTCAGTCAACATTAATAGATGAGATCAAGGAAGCTCAGAAGGAAGACCCCAGATTGCAACAGTTCCGAGCTCAGGTAGAGGCTGGATTGAGGACTGATATCAGTATTCGTCCGGATGGTGCCTTATATTTTGGTAGCAGGCTTTGTGTTCCCCAAGGAGAAGTTCGGCAGAAGATTTTGGCGGAAGCTCACAGTTCAGCATATTCCATACACCCGGGGGGAAACAAGATGTATCAGGATATGAAGAAGCAGTTCTGGTGGAATGCCATGAAGAGGGAGATAGCCCAGTTTGTTGCCAAGTGCTTGGTTTGTCAGCAGGTTAAGATTGAGCATCAGAGGACGGCGGGACTTCTGCAACCTTTACCGATTCCCGAGTGGAAGTGGGAGCACATTACCATGGATTTTGTTACGGCATTGCCTCGAAGTCCTAAAGATAATAATGCTGTGTGGATAATCATTGACCGTCTCACCAAGTCAGCTCACTTTATACCATTCAGGGTGGGACAGTCAACAGAGGTTCTGGCAGACAGGTACTTGAAGGAGATAGTTCGTCTACATGGAGTTCCTGTTAGTATTGTATCAGACCGAGACACCAGATTCAGATCTCATTTCTGGGAGAGTCTCCAAGAAAGTCTAGGGACTCGTCTGAAATTCAGTACATCATATCATCCTCAGACAGACGGACAATCTGAGAGGACTATCCAGATTCTTGAGGATATGTTGAGGGCCTGCATGATTGAATTCCAGGGATCATGGGAAGACCATCTTCACTTGGCGGAGTTTTCTTATAATAACAGTTATCAAGCAAGTATCAAGATGGCACCATTTGAAGCATTGTATGGGAGGAAGTGTAGGTCTCCGATTTGTTGGGATGAAGTCGGTGAGAGGAGACTTTTGGGGCCAGAGATTCTGATTCAGACAACAGACAAGGTCAGGATTATCAGAGATCATCTCAGGACAGCTCAGAGTCGGCAGAAGAGTTGGGCTGACACACAGAGAAGGCCATTGGAATTCCAGACCGGAGATCATGTATTCCTGAAGATATCACCTACCAAAGGAGTAATCCGGTTCGGTACGCGTGGAAAACTTAGTCCAAGATATATCGGCCCATTCGAGATTTTGGATCGAGTGGGAGAGGTGTCTTACAGGTTGGCGTTACCGCCATCTTTGGACGGAGTTCACGATGTATTCCACGTGTCACAGCTGAGGAAGTATGTGAAAGATGATAGTCATATTCTGGATCATTCCGAGCTGGAACTACAACCGGACTTGTCATATCAAGAGCAGCCGATGGCTATTTTGGACAGGAGTGTCAAGGCATTGAAGAACAGAGCTATACCATTGGTGTTGGTGTCTTGGAACAGGCATGCCCCAGGAGAGGCCACGTGGGAGCGAGAAGATGTCATCCGTGAGCGTTACCCTCATCTCTTCACAACTTGATTGGTAAGACTCTTCCTTCTTATTCCGATTCTTGTTCTTATCCTTATTCTTATCTACCGTTATCTTCCTTCTTGTCCTTATTTATCTGTTCCCTTTCACTTTACGAAATTTCGAGGACGAAATTTTGTAAGGTGGGTAGATTGTAATACCCCGTTCCCGGAATACGTACTTAGTTGCGTATTCAGTTTCCCTATCGTATTTTTTTCGAATTACTTCCTGTATTCGACCGATTTCAGTTCCAAATGTCATTTTCCTGTACTTTGGATTTTATATGATTTTCTGGAATTTTCCTGAATTTAATTAAATATTTTCAAAACCGGTGTCGACCAGTGTCGCTGATCGATTCTCGGATTTTTAATTCACAAACTACTAGGAATTTCTAGAAAGTCCTTTAGACTTTATTTCTTAGAATCATATTTCTATCTAAATACTTTTTCTGAGAATTTTATAAATTTATGAAAATTCCAACGGAGTCGGTAAATAACTGATTCCGGGATTTTTAATTTTAAAACTGTAAATTATTTCTTCAAACGAATTTCACCATGAGTCTTCAAATATTATTCTTGATTTTTGGTAAAATTTCAGGTCATTCCGAGATACTTGAATTTCGGACATTTTTTCAATAATTGCAAATTCCACATTTTCACCTCATTTCCCACTCACTTCCCACCTAACCCCACTCACACTCTCTCTCTCTCCCACAGCCGGCCAAGTGGCCAGGTGAGGGACACCTCACCCCTTCCTTTTTGCAAGGAAACCCTCCTTTCTACACAAATTCCATCTCCTTTACAAAATCCCCATCTTATATATAGGTTTTCATTTGCAACTTACCTCTTTTTCTTCCTCCACTTCAACTCAAGTGAGAGAAGCTCTCACCAAACCCTCTCCTTCCTCAAACTGAACCCTAGCTCCAAGAACCCCCAAGCTCTTCACCTCCAGCCCAAGCTTCTACTTTGGAGCTTGGATCGTAGCTCTCTTCGTCGCCAAGGATCATTTGGGAGCTATCCGTCGACCACCCTCTTCCCGGACTCGTAGAGCTTCAATCAAACGGTTCCAAGTGAGTATTTCACTCACCAAGACTTGAATTAGCCCTAGAACACTTGTATCTACACTTCTTGTACACCTAGGTCACCCAAAACCATGAATTGAACCATCAAACACAATTTCCAGAAAATCTGTTCTGTCACTGTTTTTCCCAGTATTAGTCGACTTACCCTAGGAGCTAGTCGACTAGAACACTTAGCTGAAACTTAGTTTTTCTAGAAAACACAGTATTAGTCGACTTACCCCAATTATCAGTCGACTAATCTTTTCTGGACATAAATCTCAACTCTCTGGAAATCACTATTAGTCGACTCCTGAATCCCCCTAGTCGACTAATCCTCCCTGGACCAGAAATCCAACTTTCTGCATCAACAGACTTAGTCGACTCAAGTATCTGTTAGTCGACTAGAGCTCACTGTTAGTCGACTAACCCTCCTACCCTAGTCGACTAACTCTTCCTGAAACAGAATTCCAACTCTCTGTATCCCAGTTCCAGTCGACTAATCCAGACTGTCAGTCGACTAGAGACCCCTATTAGTCGACTAACCCTTACCCCTAGTCGACTAATTCTGACTGTGTGTCATAGTTAATTTCTGTTCTGAATTTGGTTCTTATGCTTGTTACATGTGTATTATATCTTGCTGGTTCATGCTTCAATACTGATATTACATGACCTATTACTGAATAGATGTATCTCTTGTTACCTCATGACTTGTTATTGCATATTCTTGTATCATGACATGTAAATAGTAAATATCACCACCCATCATGCCATCTCTTAAAACAAAGCATGATACACTTGACTTTCCTATAAAAAGCACCAATTTACATATGGGTCGGGGGAAATATGCGGATATCGATACGTGTTCGTGTTTACAGTGGTAGTAGGTATATTGTACAATCATATTCCGGTCTAACCTGCGGTACACCAGGGGACCGAGGGGAGTGCTTGCTCCCTATTCCTGAATCAGTCATGACTAAGGGCATACATAAGACCCTCCTGAATAGCCTAGCGGCTGGCTTCTGTCACCAAGCAACGGAACAATCCTGGACCGTTATCCCGGGCATGTACGGGGTCCACTGTAAACATAGTTCGTCGATACCCCCGCTGTTTCCAATAACAACCTTGAGTTACTAGGATATGGATCTATGTGCGCTGGGACGCTGGGTCACATAGCTAGATATCACAGTAAAGCAAGTAATAATAATAATAGACTAGAGCTATGCATTCATTCCTTTCTGACTTCAGTTATATATGCTTTCCTTACCTGTTGGTTTATATTCATTAGACCGTTCCAGTTTTCTTTATTCATGTATCCTAGCCATTTGGCCATATATATTGTTCATTGTTATATGTCTTGATCCCTTGGATTTGCATATTCAGATTCCGAGGCTTGGGTCGAAGTGGAGCCATCCACCGAAGACCAGGCTTTCTTTAGTGAGCAGGCAGATTAGCTCCGGTCCTCGTGCCAGACTCTCTCCTTTTGTCTCACGGGATCTCCATCCTACTCGTGAGCTTTTTGTATACATATTGTATATATTTTTTTGGACTTGGTTATGATGTAATGCACACGTCATGTGTAATACTTTATAATATCCTGTGATAACTTTGTATGTGTACTTCTTGTGTTGGCATATGTATTGATACCACGCTTTGTCGGGTACTTTGTATTTCTTGTTGTACTTTTATGCTTAGCGTATATACGTGGGGGCAAGTTATGACCTACGTATACACGTCGCAGTGACGTCCCCGTATCTGTGGAATCGGGGCGTTACAGAATCAGTCTATCTCAATCTCACTACGTGGATAAGATGATAGAAAGATTCAAGGATCATGGGATAAAGGAAAATACAAATCCTTTTCTCCCACACATCCACCTTCATAAGAATACAGGAACTGGAATACGCCAGTTGGAGTATTCTCAGATTATCGAAAGTCTAATGTATTTGATGAATTGCACTAGACCCGATATTGCTTACGCTGTAAGCAAGTTAAGTAGATACACTAGCAATCCTAGTGATCTACATTGGACCGCTCTACTACGAGTATTGGGTTACGTATCACATACCAAGGAATATGCCTTGAGATATGGACAGTATCCACCTGTACTGGAAGGATACAGTGATGCTAATTGGATTGCAGATTCTGAGGAATCAAAATCAACTAGCGGATACGTATTTACTCTAGCAGGAGCAGCGGTATCATGGAAATCTTCTAAGCAAACATGTATTGCCCGTTCCACTATGGAATCGGAATTCATAGCCTTAGATAAGGCTGGAGAAGAAGCAGAATGGCTTCGACAATTCTTAGAAGATATACCATTATGGCAAAAGCCAGTGCCGCTATATGTATACACTGCGATAATCAAGCAGCTATATCTAGGGCACAAAATGTTATATACAACGGTAAGTCTAGACATATTCGTCGTAGACATAATACCGTGAAGTAGTTGCTCTCAAATGGAATATCTCTATTGACTTTGTATCGTCAAAGGATAATTTAGCGGATCCGCTTACTAAAGGTTTAAGTGGAGAGCGTATAAATTGCGCATCGAGGGGAATGGGTCTAAAAGCTTAACCTTACCGAGTCAGCTTAATGGAAACCTCACTTAGCGACTGGAGATCCCACGGACTAAGTTCAAGAGGAAAAACTAGTTATGATTGACTCAGCAAGTAAGCACTTGTGAGCTTGACTCCAATCCATTCCTAAGGTGCACATAAGTGCTTTTCTACAAGTGGATTAAGGATAAGCTTAACGCTTTTAATGATGCCTATATCTTGTTACTATACAAGTGGAGTAGAGTAGACTACTCTTAATAGGACGATCACCTATGTGAGTATAGAGTTGGGTCGGCTCTTTGGGAATTTCTATGGAGGCTGTTATTCCCTAAAGATACTCTCTGAAATCAAGAATGTCCAGGGCCAAAACGGACACAATCGAGAACCAAAGTTATTTGGAAAGTAACTGTGTGAAGCTTGTTGACTTTGCTTACACTAACGGCTAACAGTTCAAGACCTAGTTCACTGATTAGCCAGTAAGTCCGATAAAGCTTTCGCTATGGAAGGTTCAAGACCTACTTCACCTATCCTTATGCAGTTCTTTTCTCCAGTACCTTTCACAATAGAGTCAGTCTCTTGTGTGTCATTTCCTTGAATCTCCATTCATTGTGGGGGATTGTTGGAATTGAAGAATATAAGTACGAATCTTCGAGTTGAATTATGGCGAGATCCGTTGATCGAATCAATTGGATGATGGTTGGAGTGTGTTCTCCTTCCATTGGGGATGAACATGGTATATTCACATGTTCAATTCCGACTTCGAATGAATGAGATATTCAAGTCTAAAGATTGACTAATTCAAAGCCAAAATGGGACTAAAGGTAGCTAAAAGCATTTAGTCCCACATTGGCCATGGGATGGAAGTTCGTGGTGTATAAATAGAGAAAATTGAGAACAAAGGGCGTGCCTTTTTGGTACTTGGAGTTTTCGCGCGCGATTGGGAGGGATCTATGCCCGCCGGCACATGCGTGCATGCGCGCGCGCGCCGCCACTGGCGGCGGCGGCCGGCGCCGGGCTCGGGCTCGGGTCTGGGTCTGGGTTCCCTACCCGGCCTGGTTCTTTTTGAATCGGGTCTGCGGGTATGGGTTGCGAGCATACTTCTCCGCTACCCGAACCGGACCCGCTCCGCTATCAGGATTCGAACCGACCCGCCAACGGACCCGCTCCGCGACTGTTGGGCTGCCAACAATTGTGACTGTTGGGTGCGTCAGTTGGACAGCCAACAGTTGTGACTGTTGGGTCGAAAGGTTGCACCCTTTCGTTGGGTTCGAACCCGTTGGCCCCTCCTGGAACGCTATAAATAGCGCTCCAGATTCTCAATTGAAAGACACACTAACTACAACACCAAAATTCAGAATAAACTATCTCTCTCTGAGTTCTGAACACTTCAAGTTTCTGCGTTCTGAACTGGAAAGTGGAGTTCTGAAGTGACTTCCAAAAGGGAAGTGGGAAATCCGTAACTCGGTTTCCGAAGCGACTTCCAAAGGAGATTATGCAAAATTCGTTCTGAAAGAAGGCTCAGAAAATTCAACAGATTCTTTTATAGAATTGTTGTTTGAATCTGGGACTTCTGAAGAAGATATTTTTCAACCTTCCTTCGTCCTCAACAGTGGGTACTACTCCAAAGTAAAGGCAAATATTCATCCGAAATTTGTCCTTGTACCGCTGCTTCAACGATCCTGTGAAGGTACTGGTTGACTACGGTTCGACCGTACGGTGATTTGGTAGTGCTATCCAAATACCGTGAAGGAGTGTTGTATCTTGGGAGACCAGCATCCATTATCCGTTAGCACCGGTGCGGGGGACGTAATTGTCTTAAAGAGATTCGCTCTAAGCGTACCTCACTCCAAATACTGTATAAGTGGATTAAGTCCTTTATACAGGGGATATACTTTACAGTATATCGAGACTGATTTAGATTCAGTCTAATTGGTGTTTAACCAAGGAAGGAAATTGAAAGGTGGTTCTTAAATTAAGGAACGTTCTATTGAACGGAAAACCTCCCATCTGATATTTGCCGACCTGGCCAATTAGATGGTTGATATCTCAGTGATCTTGATTAGTTGTCAGATTGATTTCTGTTAAGCAGAAACCAACAAAAAGTTGAAACCTTGTATGAAAATATCATAACCTCCCTCTTTTTCAGCCCAAATGGACATATTTGCACTTTTGTTATAAGCACTCAAGTTCACTAGTTTTGAGTCACAAATAAACTTATGCAGTATACTGTGAGAAACTTTCATGGAGGAATGAATGATCAGATACTTAGAAATTGAAGTTTTGAGATTTCTGCTACTCAGTTCTGTCCATCTAATAATGATATTCATGACAATTTTTTCAAGAGAGCAATAGGAATGTATGTGGCCAAGAATCAAACAGCTTTATTGAGACAGAAAAGTAAACTTTTTCAATAAAGAATAAGAGAGAAGATAGAGAAATCTATTATATAGCAATAATAGATTACAAAAAGTGTATTCATACATTAAAAAATTTCCGAACTAAGTTAATTTATATCCAAAAGAGAGTTTCTTATACGAATATTTATTTTTAAAGGGAAAAGAAAAAGTCTAGTTATGTTCTCTTCTAACTTAAAGAGAGGTTAGCAAGTCCAATTAGTACTATTTTGGAAACTTCGATTAAAAAAAAATTCTTAGAGAAGAAACCCTTATTCCACCTAATATTTTTCTCACCACCTCTATGAGACAAGCCATTCCCTTCATTCCTCCAAACGCTTGAATGTTTTGGCAAAGAGGAAGCTTCATCCACATTTAATTTCAATCCATTTAGAATAATCTTTGTTTCAAGTTGTCCTCTAATATCTCATTTGCAATATGAAAAAAAAAAAAACAGTGGGCAAAATTTAAAATTTATTCACCATGTGATATTAAATTTTTTTCGAAGTTGGAAGTTTGGCACATATTTTAGTTTCAATCTGCAAATATGCATACAACAAAAGAAAGTAACTTGTATAGTATAAATGCACACCTAAAGTGTGGCACGTCACGGTAAAATAATGTATCTAAATAAATCATGGATTATGATCCAAGTTATCGGTTAAATGGTTGCATCAAAATATCCCTGAGAATTAATCTAAACCATAAAAAGGGAAGAAAAAGGAAATGGAGGAAAAAAAAACTGAAACAGAAATATGCCTCAGTCAACCAAAACTTACCTTTTTCATCCCATCTTTATGTTATGAGCAACAGGAGCAGTAAACTTTACAAGGAAATACAAGCCTCCTTTTTGCTATAAATATTATTTTTAAGTTTCCAATATTCCATTGTGTTTATCCTTTTTTTTTTTGAGTTTTTTTTCAGTAATTAACAAGTATCACTAGTCTTAATTAGACATCTCCTTACAAATCTTCCAAGTTATAAACATTCAGAAGTTAAGAATTTAATTTAAAAAAAAAAACTAATAGCAATAATAAAAGAAAAGAATTTAATCAAACAAGCTAAAATAAATTTTGACTAACAGACTAAATATTAGAACAAGTTTTCGAAATAAAATTCTTATTAGCATTCACAAGAGGCAGTTCATAACTATAGAAGAGAAATGACAATTTCAATTGCAAGCAAACTCATGAAATTAAGCAAGTCACACAATCCAATTCTGCATCATAAGAAGAACACAAAAGCACTAGTAAGTGTTGTAAACCTCAGGATTCGATCGTCACGCTGCACAAGCACGACCTGGGCTTAAGCGTAGTAGTCTGCCACTCTGACCCGGGCTCTGCCTCTGGATCGTAGATCAGAGTCTGATAGCCGGGCTCTTCCTTCATTGAGAAGAGCAGCAGCTTGCCATCCAGAATTCCGAAGCGGAACCCTACTGCCGAGCTCCCAGCGAGTGGCACTGCGACGTTGTGCCACGAGTTGGCCGACAGATCAAAAACTTGCAGCTTCCGTTGGTTCTTCCACTCCATGCAGAAGAGCCTCTTGCCGATAACAGCATGGGCAGTGACCATCACACACCCATTCTTCATCTCCAGCCACGAGTGCTCCTCGGGGCTATAGATGTCGACAAACTTTGAGTGGCCTATGGTGAAAGCCGAGCGCCCACCCATAACATAGACTTTGCCCTCAAAGCCACAGGCGAAGCAGCCCCACCTTGGGCGGCGGAGGCTTTCAATCAGGGTCCACTCATTCTTTTCTGGGTCATAGACTTCAACGCTGGAGAGACAGTCACCATCAGACCCATAGCCGCCAGCAACATAGACGACTCCATTGACTTCGGCACAGGCAAAATCGAAACGAGCAACATTCATGTTAGCTAGTGTGCTCCAGCTGAGACAGAACAGTTACTAGTTTGTAAGTGATGAAAAAGGTTGTTATGGAATTACTCCTAGCAGTTGAAAGTAATTAGTTGGTTGAATCACAGGGATGATCACCCAAGATTTAAATGTAGTAAGCATGTAATATTTTGCAACTTGATCACAATATGCTCAGAAAAAATAGAACACTTAAAAAGGTTTCTCTTTGTACTGGCCCGAAATTAACTTATATGAAGTGACTGCTAAAAATACTGATATCTTCTTCCTTTTAGCCATATACATGTATGCATGTGTGTGCAAGTGCATGAATGCATATGTGTGGATTTGTTAGCATACATAGACAAATGGACACCATTGCTGTCATCACTACAAATACATTCGAAGAAAAAAAGTTAAAAACTCAAGAAAAATATCCGATTTCTTCTATGCTAGCAATCACTTTGAAATTGTCAAGAAAAAACCTATTATGTGTGTCCTGTCTATCACCCAGATTGTGACATGTCCCATGCTCAGAATTACAAGGCTGGGCCGGAAATTCTGTGGAGGTCTGTCGTGGAGTGGAGGGCTAGGTTGGACCTGTCCTCCTAGATTATAATTTCCCCTCTTATGTATATAGGTGTGTCCATTCTTAGATTTAGGGTTGGTGGGTTGGAAAGTGAAGGTCGCCAGCTCCAATGAGATTTGAGGTGTAATTGAGATTAAGGTTCCAGTGTTTCCACTAAACTCTGTCGTTGCCAGTTTGATACAGTGAATCCCTCCTCCTCCACCTTTGGACATAGGCCAAAAGACTGAACCATGTAAATTTTCTGTTTCCTCCTCAGTTTTTCATGACTTACAAAACCCACAAGCTAGACGTTTTCCTGTCAGTCCTAGATAAGAGTCAGATT
This sequence comes from Agave tequilana, assembly GCA_038442645.1. Taxonomy (NCBI): domain Eukaryota; kingdom Viridiplantae; phylum Streptophyta; class Magnoliopsida; order Asparagales; family Asparagaceae; genus Agave; species Agave tequilana. Next base: position 33,809 of record JAVJIF010021622.1, read on the forward strand.
CTTTAATCAAATGACCTGGACATGTCTTTAGTTTAGAAAAGGAAATGAGAGAAAAATAACACCAAACAAAAAGTGGTAGTAATAATCCCAAGGCCTAAAAATCTATCCTTGCGCAACTAGGTATTCTTAAAGAGAAAATTTTGTGTTCAAAGCATTCTCCTTGGTTCATAAAAAGGATGTGATAAGCTTTCCATTTAGTCATCTTTTAGCCGTATGTCCTTCATTTTGATGAAAGGGTATCTTTATCTTTTCAAGAATGTGTCTGATTGTAACCAAGAAAATGCTTTTATAAGAAAGTCCAAATGTATAGAGTTAACAACTGATCAATCACTGCAAACAAAAGTGAAAGCTAAAGCAAGAGTCATTTTCAAATTCCCTATCAAGATGTTTTTGTTTAGTGCTTGAAACCATTAGCTCCAATCTGTAAATGACGGAATAATAATACCAATGCATCAAATTACCAACCACAAAAAATTAAAGAAAATAAAGAAAACCAACAACAACAACAATGGTGAAAACTTTAGCAACCAGTACAAATATTAGTCTGTACCAGCCCCTCAACAACCAAGAACAGTAAGCAAGAATTTTCCTCGTTACATGCAGTTCATAGAACATGTCTTGTTATCTAGCATAGTTTTTACCACAAATAGGATGATATGGACGCCATCATCATCTAAGCCTTCTTTTCCCCATTAAAGAATTAGCTAAAGTTTTAAGCCAGTTAAAATTGAGATCAGCTACCTCTACATTTGTTGCAGATTACTTTGCACAGGTTAGTATGAGCAAGAGAAGGGCATATGCCATAGAACTAAAATCACCAGTTGGCATATAGTTAGATCTACTTATCTCGGTGATGCGATTTAAGCTTATAAACCTCGCAAGACAACAACCTCCAAATTCTCAAAGATAAGGAGTAAATAATATGATTTGCTATAAGGAATCAAATTCATATCCCTATTCCACTAAGCCAAAAAATCAAAAGGAATCACATTTCCATTACCATTAATAGGACGTCAGATTCTCCAAGCAATAGTTCATGCTAGTTTGACGCAAAATGTTTATTAAAAATAAATGCTCAGGATAGAAATTAAGGCCACAAACCTGTTAAGCCGACAATCATATTGATAAACATCTGCAGAAACACATCCAGTGCCAATTTCCACAGAGTAACCAGCCATGACCAAAAGCTTTCCGTTGACGGCAGCAACACCAAACCCCACTTTTGCTGGACCGGGCATTGGCGGCAGCAGCTGGTGTTCATCTCCTAAGGAGCCTACAACCTCCCAATGTCTCCTTTTCCTTCCGTGTCACCAGTTAAGACATAAAGTCGTTCCTCAAGCTTGCCAGCCTCCTTTCTTACAGTGCTGAACTCCTTGCTTTGAATGAATGACCTCCATTTCTTGCAAACACTACCCATAACAGGAAGGTCACTTCGAGGAACGAGTGCAAGGCAGAACTTCGCCACATCATCAGGTAACCCAGGCAAAATGGGGCAGTATGAATCTCTTGTTTGAGCTTTCATTGTTGTGGAAACTTTCAAATGACTCGTTCGATTATTTTGGGTTGCAGTGGTGAAACACATCTCTGATTCAGCAAGCTGTTTACTGAAAATATCAAGGCAAGGCATTGACAAACTAAGATGTTCAAGGATTGCAATTATTGGGTAATATAACACATATTGCCACAAAATTCTCCCTTGGGTGACTTGAAAGAGTAATGGAGAGAATTGTTGGGAAAACTATAAGTGGCAGAGATCAAGGCAGAGGGATTCGTGATATCCATCACTTATAGGGATCTTAAGAGACCAAGGCTTGAAAGACGAAGCAACGTGGAAAACCCTAGGTGTGAAACTCAGTGCCGTCCTGAACTTCCTTTGGGCTGGTTCGTATGCCATTCCAGAACTACTCTTGTAAGAAATACTTCCCAAATTGAAATGTAGACTCCAACCTCCTTGTTCACACTGTTACACTTGTTGTCTTGTCCACACATTGCCCCAATATCTAAGTGGTATACAAGAAATCATTTCCAAATTCAAATCAATAAGTTATTAAACAAAGAAATATGCATGCATAGAGAAGAGAAATGAAAATATTAATACCAGACAAGGCCATAGAAGAACAAGCTTTAGCCCCCAGAGACATCCATCTCTTCAATGTCGAACAACTGCAATGAATAAAATGCAAAAACACAATCTGATTAGAATACCAAATTGAAACTTTAATTGGTTTAGTCTGGATTAATTGGAGAATCTCACAAACTGAAAAAATAACTAGTAAGGTATTTTAGATGTGTAAAGTGTGTCAGTTAATACATCATACACCGATTAGCAAAGAAGAAGAAGAATAATAATTCACAAAATCTGTATATACAATGAGAAGCAATCCATCATCACAGCTGCACTTACAATTCTTTGCTTGCTTCTTTTTTAATTAACTAAGCAGCATGAACATATTCAAAGTTCCCAAAAAAACAAACAATAATAGTCCATCTATGCATCAACAAGAATCACCTCAAATTCATTGTAATCAGAAACTGATGCAGGAAAAAATAACAGGCACAACCTAAAGCTTAATGCATTCCAATTTCCAGAACTGAGTAGAAAAAAGTCAATTATTAATGATTACAAATGGGTATACAGTCCCACAACAAAAGGGTCCAAGGTTTCCTCTTTCAAATAGAAATATCTAAAATAAATAAATATGACTAGCACGACCCTGTAAAAATTTCATGTGATTGGGATCAAAAAATTTCAAGGCCAAAAGCTCTATAGATCTAAAAATTCCAGCAAAAATAAATTATCTTTCCCCCTCAATTTATAACCCCAGATCAGAGCTTAAAATTTATAAGCAAAGTAAAAGATCTGGGAAATTTTTTTTACAAAAGCAACTAATCTGTACAAGCTAGTATTATCAGACAAATGATAGTTAATTTTCCTGTTTTACCTCATAATAAAATATCTCCCTTTAAAATTTAAAAAGTCAAAGATTCTACAGCTACTTCATCACATGACAGAAAAAATAACCCACGAAGGTAACAATGAACACCGCGCTAATCCCTTGAGAAGTCAAATTTGCAACAAAAAAAAAAAACTCCTTTTTTCATCACATGAACACATTTCAAAACCAACAACCAAAAGAAACGCTATAAACGATCAGGGTAAGCTCAAAACTGCGATAAAAACAATAAAGATCCTTGCTTTACATCCTAAAATTGCAACATTTCATTCTTATGTTGAAGTTACAAGATTTTCAGACGACCCATTAATCAGTTAGATCTCCAGATATAAGAACAGATCTAAACATGCAAAGAATTAGAAGGGTCCTAAGGACAAAGATCGTACCTTTGAAGAGAGACGCTTGAATTGCGAATGAGCGAGAGAGAGAGAGAGTTTAAAAGGGCGAGAGGGAGAAGGATTGGGGATGATAGAAATGCCAGCAGAAAAGCTCGGCACAAGCTTCGCTAAATATAGCAGAAAATTTGACTGTGGGGGAGCTTAGCAAATCACAACTGGAGGAAAGCTGTCCAAATTGTTGTTTTTTGCACATTATCCAGTTCAACCCTACCAAATTTTAATTTGCAGTTGCAGCCAAACGAGTAAGCAGGTCAGACCAGGCCAGTCATTAGAATTAGGCTCTCCAGTATCAACATAAATCAATCAGAAGAAAGAATAATAAGATACCATTTTTCTGTGGTAAAAAATTGTTGGCTTGAATTTCTTCATCCGCAGTAGGCGAGAAATTTTTAGAATTAAGAGACATATTAAGTAACAGTTTCACTAGCAGCGTATAGAGACTAGTAGACTCGATTAGCGAGTCGTGGAGGTCTCGTTAAGTACATACCAGGGATTTCTCAAACTAAATTTGCAAGGCAACGGATCGATCAAAGGCATATGTGTTGGAATTGAAGAATATAAAGGTGAATCTTCGAGTTGAATTATGACGAGATCCGTTGATCGAATCAACCGGATGATGGTTGGAGTGTATTCTCCTTCCATTTGTGATGAACGTGGTATATTCACATGTTCAATTCCGACTTCGAATGAATGAGATATTCAAGTCTAAAGATTGCCTAATTCAAAGCCAAATGGGACTAAAGGTTGCTACAAGCATTTAGTCCCACATTGGCCGTGGGATGGAAGCTTGTGTAATATAAATAGAGAAATTGAGAACAAAGGGTGTGCCCTTTGGGTACTTGGAGTTTTCGCGCGCGAAAAGGAGGGAACTATGCACGTACATACGTGCGCGCACGCGCGCCGCCGCTGGCGGCGGCCGGCCGGCGCCGGTGCCGGGTCGGGCTCGGGTCTGGGTCTGGGTCTACTGGACTCGGGTTCAGATCTGAGTCTGAGTTCCCTACCTGGCCTGGTTCTTTTTGAATCAAGTTCCAAGGTCCCGCTCCTGTTGCAAACCTGTTGGATTGCCAACAGTTGCGCACCTGTTGGACTGCCAAAGGTTACGCACATGTTGAACAACCAAAGGTTGCAAAACAGTCCGCTCCGCGTCAACGGTTGCGACTGTTGGACTGCCAACAGACACGGCTGGACCAAAGGTTGCAGCTTTTGGTTTGGGTTCAGACCTGTTGGCCCCTCTTGGAATGCTATATAAAGCATTCCAAACTCTCTATTGAAACACACCAACAACAACACCAATCTTCTCTTCTCTCTCTGAATTCTGAATTGCAAATTAAGTTTTGCATTCTGAATTGCAAAGTAGAGTTCTGAAGTGAAGTGACTTCCAAACGGGAAGTGGGAAATCCGTAACTCGGTTTCCGAAGCGACTTCCAACGGAGATTCTGCAAAATTCGTTCTGAAAGAAGGATTAGAAAATTCAACAGATTCTTTTATAGAATTGTTGTCTGAATCTAAGACTTCTGAAGAAGAATATTCTTCAACCTTCCATCGTCCTCAACAGTGGGTGCTCCTCCAAAGAGTAAAGGCAAATATTCAGTTGAAATTTGTTCTTGTATCGCTGCTTCAACGATCCTGTGAAGGTACTGGTTGACTACGGTTCGACCGTACGGTGATTTGGTAGTGCTATCCAAATACCGTGAAAGAGTGTTGTATCTTGGGAGACCAGCGTCCATTATCCCGTTAGCACCGGTGCGGGGGACGTAATTGTCTTAAGGAGATTCGCTCTAAGCGTACCTCACTCTAAATACTGTATAAGTGGATTAAGTCCTTTATACAGGGGATATACTTTACAGTATATCGAGACTGACTTAGATTCAGTCGAGACTGACTTAGATTCAGTCTAATTGGTGCTTTAACCAAGGAAGGAAATTGAAAGGTGGTTCTTAAATTAAGGAACGTTCTATTGAACGGAAAACCTCCCACCTGATATTTGCCGACCTGGCCAATTAGATTGTTGATATCTCAGTGATCTTGATTAGTTGTCAGATTGATTCTTGTTAAGCAGAATACCCAACAATCTTAAGACAATTAACGTTTCTTACTTCTGTTCTGCTTGAACTTGCAGAAAAAATGTCTGAGACAAATCAAGATACCTCCAGCAAGGCAACAAACATACCGCTCCAAAGTTTGATGCCTACTCCACTTCCTAACCCGAAGCCGGAGAAGCCAGGAAAGTTTGATGGCACAGAATTCAAGAGGTGGCAACAGAAGATGCTCTTCTACTTGACCACTCTTCATCTGGCCAAATTCCTGCAGGAGGATCCACCAGAACCCGGAACTGATCGGAACTCAGTCCTTGCAGTCGATGCTTGGACACAAGGTGACTTCCTTTGCCGAAATTATGTTCTTAATGGACTGGATGACTCTCTTTACAATGTCTACAGTCCGATCACTACGGCAAAGAAGTTATGGGCCAGTCTTGACAAGAAGTACAAGACTGAAGATGCTGGTACCAAGAAGTTCGTCGTTGGACGATTTCTGGAGTACAAAATGGTGGATAGCAAGACTGTCATCAGTCAGGTGCAAGAGTTCCAACTTATCTTGCACGAGATAGAGGCCGAAGGTATGATTCTTCCTGAAACTTTTCAGGTTGCAACCATCGTGGAGAAACTCCCCCCAGCGTGGAGAGACTTCAAGAACTACCTGAAGCACAAGCGAAAGGAGCTAAAGTTGGAGGATCTCATTGTGAGGCTTCGTATAGAGGAGGACAACCGCAAGTCCGAGAAAAGGAGCAACAAGAACTCCTACGAAGCAAAAGCAAATGTGATCGAGGACTCAAAGGGGAAAGCGTCTACTTCCAAAGGCTTGAAGCGGAAGAAGACATCCCAGGGGTACAAAGGCAAGGCCCAAGACGGCAAAAGCATGCGCTTCAAAGGAACCTGCTACATCTGCAACAAAGAAGGGCATAAGGCCAATGAATGTCGCAGCCGTCTAAAGAAGAACAAGAAGAGCCACCCACAGGCGAATATGACCAACCATGAATCACCAAGTCTTTCAGCTGTGGTGTCAGAAGTGAATCTGACAACAAATAACAAAGATTGGTGGGTAGACACGGGAGCTACTCGGCACATCTGCTCAGAGAAATTGTTATTCTCAGAATATCAAAGGCTAGAGCAAGATGAGCAACTATTCATGGGGAATTCAGCCGTCTCAAAGGTTGAAGGAAAAGGCAAGGTCATCCTGAAGTGGACATCGGGGAAAGAGCTTACTCTTAACGATGTGCTTCATGTTCCAGACATCCGCAAGAATTTGATCTCCAGATCAATACTTAGTAAGAAGGGATTTAGAATGGTATTTGAATCCGACAAATTTGTACTTACTAAGGGAGGGATGTATATGGGTAAGGGCTATCTTGTTGATGGACTTTTTAAAGCCAATGTTGCAGTGGTTGATAAAAAGTCCGTGTATTTGTACCCAAAGCTAATAAATAAAGGAAATTCTTCTGTTTATTTGCTTGAGTCTCCTAATTTATGGCATGCTAGATTAGGGCATGTAAATTACAAGTCTTTGAAGAACTTGTCTAATCTGGGATACATTCCTAAACTCAACTTGGAAGAAATTCGCAAGTGTGAGGTTTGTGTTGAGGCCAAGTTGGCTAAAAATTCATTTCACTCAATAGATCGAAATACAGAACCTTTAGGGTTAATTCATAGCGATCTATGTGACTTGAAGTTTATGCCAATTAGAGGCGGTAAAAAGTATTTCATTACTTTTATTGATGACTGTACAAGATACTGTTATGTGTATCTTTTAAACAGTAAAGATGAGGCAATAAATATGTTTACAACATATAAAGCCGAAGTTGAGAATCAACTCAACAAGAAAATCAAGATTCTAAAATCCGATAGAGGCGGAGAATATGAATCAAATGATTTTAGTGAGTTATGTGCTAGTTTTGGTATAATACATCAAACTACAGCACCATACACTCCTCAACAGAATGGAATTGCAGAACGGAAGAACAGAACTTTGAAGGAGATGGTTAATTCCATGCTCGTAAGTTCTGGAGCCCCGCAGAACTTGTGGGGGGAAGCTCTATTAACTGCAAATTATATTCTAAATAGAGTACCCCACAAGAAACTTGGTCTTATACCATTTGAGTTATGGCATGGAAGGACACCTTCCTACCATTACCTCAAAATGTGGGGGTGCCTTGCAAAAGTGCTAGCTCCATTACCTAAAAAGACTAAGTTGGGAGCAAAAACTATGGACTGCGTATTCATAGGCTATGCCTTGAATAGTAGTGCTTACAGATTTCTGGTTCATAAATCAGAAATACCAGATATTCATGTAAACATGATTATCGAATCTCGAGATGCTGTGTTCTTTGAAGACATCTTTCCGTACAAACGGGAAGCAGATAAGACTTCTGGGAAAAGAACACACGAGATGGCGTTCAGGGACGAAAGCCCCGAGGAACCAATTGTAAATGCGGAAATTGAACCAAGAAGAAGTCAGAGATCTAGAATCTCAAAATCTTTTGGTCCAGATTTCATAGCATACGCTATTGAGAGCGAGCCTCAAACATTTAAAGAGGCTATGTCAACCCCAGAAGCACAAATGTGGAAAGAAGCTATAAATAGCGAAATAGAATCCATACTAAGTAATCATACTTGGGAATTGGTAAACTTGCCTCCTGGAAGTAAACCATTGGGTGTAAGTGGATTTTCAAACAAAAATTAAAACCCGATGGATCTATCGATAAGTACAAGGCTAGATTAGTAGCTAAGGGTTATCGACAAAAGAAGGACTTGACTACTTCGATACTTATTCACCAGTAACAAGAATAACGTCCATACGGATGTTGATTGCGATTGCAGTATTGCACAACTTAGATATCCATCAAATGGATGTCAAGACTGCATTCTTAAATGGTGAATTAAGTGAAGAGATATATATGGAGCAACCTGAAGGATTTAAAGTCAAGGGCCAAGAACACAAGGTGTGTAAATGGTAAAATCTTTATATGGTTTAAAGCAGGCTCCAAAACAATGGCATGAGAAATTTGATAGTGTCATGATCAAAGATGGATTCACTATCAATGAATGCGATAAGTGTGTTTATACTAAAACAGTTGGAGATGCATGTATTATTGTTTGTCTTTATGTAGACGACATGTTGATACTTGGGACTAATATTGAGATTATTAAGTCCACTAAAAGAATGTTATCCAACAGTTTTGATATGAAGGATCTGGGGGTTGCTGATGTAATTTTAGGAATTAAAATTACTAGAACACCAGATGGAATCAGTCTATCTCAATCTCACTACGTGGATAAGATGATAGAAAGATTCAAGGATCATGGGATAAAAGAGAATACAAATCCTTTTCTCTCACACATCCACCTTCATAAGAATACAGGAACTGGAATACGCCAGTTGGAGTATTCTCAGATTATCGAAAGTCTAATGTATTTAATGAATTGCACTAGACCCGATATTGCTTACGCTGTAAGCAAGTTAAGTAGATATACTAGTAATCCTAGTGATCTACATTGGACCGCTCTACTACGAGTATTGGGTTACGTATCACATACCAAGGAATATGCCTTGAGATATGAAAAGTATCCTCCTGTACTGGAAGGATACAGTGATGCTAATTGGATTGCAGATTCTGAGGAATCAAAATCAACTAGCGGATACGTATTTACTCTAGCAGGAGCAGCGGTATCTTGGAAATCTTCTAAGCAAACATGTATTGCCCGTTCCACTATGGAATCGGAATTCATAGCCTTAGATAAGGCTGGAGAAGAAGCAGAATGGCTTCGACAATTCTTAGAAGATATACCGTTATGGCAAAAGCCAGTGCCCGCTATATGTATACACTGCGACAATCAAGCAGCTATATCTAGGGCACAAAATGTGATATACAACGGTAAGTCTAGACATATTCGTCGTAGACATAATACCGTGAAGCAGTTGCTCTCAAATGGAATTATCTCTATTGACTTTGTATCGTCAAAGGATAATTTAGCGGATCCGCTTACTAAAGGTTTAAGTGGAGAGCGTATAAACTGCGCATCGAGGGGAATGGGTCTAAAAGCCTAACCTTACCGAGTCAGCTTAATGGAAACCTCACTTAGCGACTGGAGATCCCACGGACTAAGTTCAAGAGGAAAAACTAGTTATGATTGACTCAGCAAGTAAGCACTTGGGAGCTTGACTCCAATCCATTCCTAAGGTGCACATAAGTGCTTTTCTACAAGTAGATTAAGGATAAGCTTAAATGCTTTTAATGATGCCTATATCTTGTTACTAAACAAGTGGAGTAGAGTAGACTACTCTTAATAGGTCCATCACCTATGTGAGTATAGAGTTGGGTCGGCTCTTTGGGAATATCTATGGAGGCTGTTATTCCCTAAAGATACTCTCTGAAACCAAGAATGTCCAGGGCCAAAACGGACACAACAGAGAACCAAAGTTGATTTGGAAAGTCACTGTGTGAAGCTTGTTGACTTGGCTTACACTAACGGCTAACAGTTCAAGACCTAGTTCACTGATTAGCCAGTAAGTCCGATAAAGATTTCGCTATGGAAGGTTCAAGACCTAGTTCACCTATCCTTATGCAGTTTCTTTTCTCAAGTACCTTTCACAATAGAGTCAGTCTCTTTGTGTGTCATTTCCTTGAATCTCCATTCATTGTGGGGGATTGTTGGAATTGAAGAATATAAAGGTGAATCTTCGAGTTGAATTATGGCGAGATCCGTTGATCGAATCAACCGGATGATGGTTGGAGTGTATTCTCCTTCCATTTGTGATGAACGTGGTATATTCACATGTTCAATTCCGACTTCGAATGAATGAGATATTCAAGTCCAAAGATTGCCTAATTCAAAGCCAAATGGGACTAAAGGTTGCTACAAGCATTTAGTCCCACATTGGCCGTGGGATGGAAGCTTGTGTAGTATAAATAGAGAAAATTGAGAACAAAGGGTGTGCCCTTTGGGTACTTGGAGTTTTCGCGCGCAAAAAGGAGAGAACTATGCACGTACATACGTGCGCGCACGCGCGCCGCCGCTGGCGGCGGCGGCCGGCCGGTGCCGGTGCCGGGTCGGGCTCGGGTCTGGGTTTGGGTCTGGGTCTACTGGACTCGGGTTCAGATCTGAGTCTGAGTTCCCTACCTGGCCTGGTTCTTTTTGAATCAAGTTCCAAGGTCCCGCTCCTGTTGCAAACCTGTTGGATTGCCAACAGTTGCGCACCTGTTGGACTGCCAAAGGTTACGCACATGTTGAACAACCAAAGGTTGCAAAACAGTCCGCTCCGCGTCAACGGTTGCGACTGTTGGACTGCCAACAGACACGGCTGGAGCAAAGGTTGCAGCTTTTGGTTTGGGTTCAGACCTGTTGGCCCCTCTTGGAATGCTATATAAAGCATTCCAAACTCTCTATTGAAAAACACCAACAACAACACCAATCTTCTCTTCTCTCTCTGAATTCTGAATTGCAAATTAAGTTTTGCATTCTGAATTGCAAAGTAGAGTTCTGAAGTGAAGTGACTTCCAAACGGGAAGTGGGAAATCCGTAACTCGGTTTCCGAAGCGACTTCCAACGGAGATTCTGCAAAATTCGTTCTGAAAGAAGGATTAGAAAATTCAACAGATTCTTTTATAGAATTGTTGTCTGAATCTAAGACTTCTGAAGAAGAATATTCTTCAACCTTCCATCGTCCTCAACAGTGGGTGCTCCTCCAAAGAGTAAAGGCAAATATTCAGTTGAAATTTGTCCTTGTACCGCTGCTTCAACGATCCTGTGAAGGTACTGGTTGACTACGGTTCGACCGTACGGTGATTTGGTAGTGCTATCCAAATACCGTGAAAGAGTGTTGTATCTTGGGAGACCAGCGTCCATTATCCCGTTAGCACCGGTGCGGGGGACGTAATTGTCTTAAGGAGATTCGCTCTAAGCGTACCTCACTCTAAATACTGTATAAGTGGATTAAGTCCTTTATACAGGGGATATACTTTACAGTATATCGAGACTGACTTAGATTCAGTCGAGACTGACTTAGATTCAGTCTAATTGGTGCTTTAACCAAGGAAGGAAATTGAAAGGTGGTTCTTAAATTAAGGAACGTTCTATTGAACGGAAAACCTCCCACCTGATATTTGCCGACCTGGCCAATTAGATTGTTGATATCTCAGTGATCTTGATTAGTTGTCAGATTGATTCTTGTTAAGCAGAATACCCAACAATATGGAGATGAGTGTCTCGATTAAGGTTCGTGGAGATCTCATTCACAATGTATCGTGGGTTTTTCAAACTAAATTTGACTTTAGGCTCAACTAATTGTCAATGTGGATGCTAAAAAGAAAGAACATTGTCAAGGATTAAAATGAAAAAAAAATTGGTGGTGGGTGCAAGTTTTCTTCCATACATGAGAGCAATAGTGACCTGTTCAAACTAAACTGCTGGGGGGATAAGAATGGTGATGGCATCACAGTGTCACTTGTTTGGAACATGACATCAAATTATTTTAATAATTGGCAATTATTTGTGTAAGAGTTGTGTTAAAAAATATCTAACTGGAGATCTCAATAAAAGGAAAAAATATTTCTATAAAGATAAAAAACACCATATGAAGTTGATTTCTTTGCAACATACACGCTATGTTATAGTTTGATTGTCAATTGGTAAAAAGAGACAACATGAATAAAAATGTCACATATTAAAAAGTAGAACTCGATGAAGAAATGATAAAAGATGGTAAAAATACACGTGATAGAATAAGAGCTTGGAGAAAAGAACAAGAACTGAAACAAATTAGAAGTCGTATTGTAAGCTAGAAAAGAAAGGGAAAAAAAAAGAAAAAGAAAATATTGTCTAGAATAGAAAAGGACATTTCAAAACTAAGGATTTACTAACAGAAAATAGGACAAGCTGCCAGCTCCTTCCCCTTTCAATGAATTGTCCCATGATAAGAATATTGTTGAGCTCATTTTTGTCACTTGCATTGAATGAAATAAATAAAAACTATAAGTACTAAAATGAAAATAAATGGGTAGAGATGCCTGGGATAGATAATTCCTATTTGTTGAAGGGCTGAGATGAGAAAAAGATTTTTGATGACGGGATCAAAGAGAGAAAGAGGATGATAAGATATTATGGAGGCAGCTGCCCGTTGGCAGTTCGGGCAGCGGGATCTGTTCTCGAGGAAGGAATTTGTTCTGCCCGGCTGCCCGGGGAGGGGCTGACTGGGGAAGGGGGAGGGAGATTTCATCTCTATCCGTGCAAATTATTTTTTTAATCTCAGTTTTAGACGGGTGTTAGCATTTTGAGCAACTGCTAAAAGAGGGGATCGGATATTTTCACCCAAAAAAAAAAAAGAAGGCACCGGAAAGTTATTCATCTTCTCCCCTTCCCCTCCCCAGCCCCTCCTCGATCTCCCCCTCTCCGGCCTCCCCCGCTCCCCTCGCCCTCCTCAGCATCTCCCCCTTAAGTTATATCCAGCCAAAAAGCTGGGGGAGAGGGGACATAGTTTTTTTTTTTTTTTTTGGGAGGGGGGTAGGGGGGATGTCGGGGGATTGCTGGCGAGGGTGGGACGCCGGAGGGGTCGGGGGGATGCGATGGGGGAGGCTAGGGAGGGCGGTGGTTCACTGGGAAGGGAGGGGATTCGCTGACGAAGGGGATGCCGAGGGAGTAGGTGGTCAC